>JANBQC010000027.1:0-99116 GCA_027576995.1 Dimargaris cristalligena
AGCCCGCTTGGCCGTGTCCAACGCCCCGCCTACTGTTAGAAGCCTATCCCCGAGACTCTTGACGGACTAAGAGTGGTCAACTCGGGCGACATATTGGGATGCCTATTTATTAAATAAATCGTGTTAACTATCTGATCTTATTTATTATGATAGAAATAAGTCTAGGATAATGACCGGTAATAATTTAATTGGTCTGGATTATTCCGTATATAATATAATGCTACTGTGGCAATATGGATAATGGTGGGGCTATGGACGGATGCCTTTATCTGTGTTGATGGAAAATATTGAATTAGTTTACTGAAACGGCCACACAAAAATCTAAAATACCGAATTAAATTGTATGTTCCAGCCAGGGTGTGACGTCTTCAGATTTTTCTCAGTTGGGGATATTTTCGATTGATATTTTTCAAATAAGGTGTCCATAACTGCAAACTCTCTATACATCAATCTACTAACATCTTCTTTCCGACTTTTTGATGTAAAATAGTCGGTTTTATATATATCCGTATATTCCCTGGTGGTGTTCTTTAGATAAACGTTTTGGCCAATGAGTATAATGTATATAGCGCAGCCCCGGGGGTGCACATCTCTACTATCTAATATACTATAAAATTTTAACTAACATAGCTACTTCTCCTATAACCTGCAACCTCGACTAGTGTATACCATAGAATGTACATTATACTGCAGATAGCCTCGCTCCAACCGGTGGTCACTGTTTCCGAGTGTTGCCATCTAGTTTTGTCAATGGAAAATTACTTGGTGGCGGCCCTTTGTTTTTCGGTATATAGGGCGGATTTGTTGCTGTTGTATATCAAAAGGCCCCATTGACTTTACCATACATATTACAATCGGAACCCTATACAGCTGGACTGAATTTCTCTCATATGGGTAAAGTTCAGCTTGGTTGTACAAGGTTTTAACTGATATGTGTATGGGAAAATCGGTGGGATGTTTATTTTCAACCAGTAGTATTTGCCTCATCAAATGGATTTTTCGTTATACAGCCTTGCTGAACTACTCCCATATCTTATGTTCCAGTATTCGTGATTTTTTAGGGGTATACGCCTTATTCGATAAAGAGTACACGATTTAGAGAGCAATTGCTTAGCTGTGAATTGTTTTACCTCCACCATCTCTTCAACTGAAAAGGAACCGTTATTTTTGGCTCTAGTCGGGAATTCTAGAGTCTCTCTTACTTGGTTGCTGTTTCCTCAATCCACTGAACCCGACCGCTCGGACCCACAGTTGTATATTTGGACTGTGGTTTAAATAGGTACCGGTAACTATCTTTCATACCAAAAAGTCAAGTAGATTTATAGTGCCACAAAATTTAATTGCCAGGTTATTAATACTGACATCCAGGCGCCCCAAATGATAGCAATTGTAACTCAACTTAATAGATGTTTGAATCTCGGGGAATAGTACAGATTATAGCAAAATAATAAACGCTGCTTTAAAGTGCATGTCTAGAAAACCGAGGAAAACGGAGATGGACGAACGAAAAACTATAACACGAAAGTAATTGTAGTATGTGAAAATGGGATGTCGAATAACTGCGGGATATTCGGTCATTAAGTACGGATACTCGTATAACCAAAATGAAGGTGAAGAGGCTTATCAGTTGAAAAATCGTACATATTCAAATAGATATAGACAGTCACTTTGAATTAATGATGGAAGAAGGCAGTTTATCAATATTTAATTATTTCTGGGTGGCATCGACCATCAAACGTGAAATATTTTTCACTACGACATTACTAGCCACACCATATAGTAGGGATGTATTCGCGACGGCCAATGATTAACGCTAGAAGGGCGAGCCAGTCGATGGGGCCAACTAACTTAGGGAGGCAACAGGGGTTCTGGTCACTACAACAAGATTTTATTACACCGTGCACAGCTGAGCCGGCATCAAAAACTACAAAGAGCTAACGACTCAACAGCTAGATAGGCTAACATACCCAAGCACTAAAAATACAATACCCTTGCGGTCAACCCTTATTATTTGACCACAGTCTGAAGATGGCCCCGTCAATCTAATTTACCTCATTATTATCCATTGTTTTTTGCCCTTCTCTTCTCCTCCCTCTTATCATTTCTTCTATTTTCCCTCTTTACGCGTTATCCTCCAATTGGTATACCCAACCGTACCACTATATCCGGCCCGCCTATTCCCCCTTGACCGTTTTTGAGGTATTCACTGGTAGTAGCCCCCTGGTTCTTTGCCGATCGTTGGTTGTTTGAATGTCTTTCAATTTTCTATACAATGCCCAAATCGTAGTATAGAAAGCCTAAATGGTGTGGAAAGTGAGATGTCGGAGAAGAGGGGCAGGGGACAGTAAAGCTTGTCGTCTATATTGAGCTCCCCGCTAATGGCCAGTGCCATAGCTATACTGGTAGAAAGTGGTGTGGAGTATTGCCTAGACCCAGTAATATGGGTAATGACAATGCCCAGCGAACACATTTGCCCACTACGACTAGGTGAGGGTTAGCACCATAAGGGTGGAGTTTGGGGGTCGCAGTGGGTAAAGAGCGATAATTCTAGAATTCGAAAAAGAAACGAACTATGGACGGCAGATATTTGGCCAATCCACAACGCTCTTTATTATAACATATTAATGGGGTTTAGCGAAATGAGGCCAGTACTTCGAAAATGATTGCTCATTGTTTCAATTTAATATAAAAATCCTCATTGATATAGGCACTGTGTTTAGAGAGCATTGGTCATTTGGTTGAATGCCAGAAAGGCCAGGCATAGGCAGAATACTTTAGCGATTTACAAAGGCAGGATGTATATGTTTAGTTCAAGGGCTGTTATTCCCCCGTGGAAAAATTGGCAGAAAATGGTGGCGACTAGCGATGCGTCTAGGGGCGAGACCGTATTATCGCGAAATTCTCTGGTTATATCATAAAAGATATGAAAACCGGCCGGCGGTCTCTCTTAATTACATCATTAACAACATCCACACCTCCATTGCCTGCATATTCATTGACTTACATTTCCCTTGCAACCTTCCGCTCTTTACCCAATCCACCATTACCCATTCCATCACCATTACCGTACCCAAGCCAAAATGCGTACCATGTTCGTTATCCCCACTCTGATGGCCTTCACTGCCATGATTTTCTTTGTCACCGTGACTGCCGCCCCCGCCGCACCTCGCAAGAGTGGTTCGATTAGAGAGAAAGCGGGTCGTTTTGCTAACTCCGCCGTAGGAACCGCAATGATTGGCGCAGGTTTCAGCGCTGGTATAACTAAAGTCACGAGCCCCTAATCTATTTTATGTCAACTTCTCTGTCATTGCCAGCCCACTTTCACGGTCTCTGAACAACTTGGGTTGCCATGAGTGATCCGTTTATAGCCGTCGATACCCCAGGTTGACGGGTTATTTTTACCCGGTCACACTTGGTGGCGCAACCAGCATTAACAATAAAACTCTATCTACTGCGTGAACGAAGTCGTGTATATGACTATACTAGGTCTAATCAACATAATTGGATTACGCGTATCTCTCATCTGATGATAATTGCGGCAAGTTTTATGATATGGGGGAGACTTGACCTGTCTGTATAATGAAAGTTTCGATTGGTACACGGGGATTTACTGGTTAAAAAAAAATCCTCCTCCCAGTTTCCCGTATATATACATCTATATGACTTAAACTTTAATACAGTTGAATTAAATTCCATCTGTATCGATTGGGCAATGCTAGTCACTATCAGCTATATGTTTAGGAGCAACCCTGTTAGTGATGATCAGGTATGGATGTCATAACAGTATCGTTAAAATTGGCTGACCTCTTGCCTGATACTCAAGTGTAAAGCCAGAATTGACCCATATATATTTATATGGCATGCCATATAATGTTACTTTTTGTTGAAGATTAATCTCTCAATGTCCTTCCGCCCTCCGGAAATGAGGCAATTAAATTGAGAAAGTCGTCCGTAAAGGTAGAGCAGTCTGCCTTCCCGCGGCTGTAGTATTGGATGCACGAGATGGAGACGGTATTGCTCAGCTTATAAATAATCTACAGTCATATTTTCGGACAATTATGCCTAAGGATCGGCAGAGAAGTTAAATTCGGGTTGACATTGCACCATGGGTGGGGGCCACAGTGATTTAGTGTTAGGAATGGCCAATAATTGCCAAGGGGCATTAATACAGGCGAGTCATATTATTCCTTGAACTATTGGCCCACTCCCTTTTAATGGCTATTCAGAACATGTCGTTCTACGCAACCAGTTGCGGGGAGGAGAACACATTCAGAAATATGTTACCTGAGGCATTCCATGGGAATACTCCCAGTCCGTGTTCGGGATAGTTGGTTACAACTGTGCTGGGATGGCCGTCCCCCAGCGGCAACTTCCTACCAAGACTCACCTAAAGTACTATTCTGAGGTCCTTGACATGTTTCGGCGACCGTTTGGTTCGTCAGCACTTTACAAAATTGGTGTGTTTCTCTCACATGGAAATTGCTACCTGCCACTCGACCATGTAATAATGCGTTAGCCAATTATAAATACCTCCCTAGCCAATGTAAATTTTAAAATCCCAAATGAATATTTTATACAACAGTAATTCTTCCAGGGTTAAGTACGGTAGATCGCATTTATCTCTTGTTCCTGACTATAGTATTGGGTAAGTAGCGAACCATGCCGAAATACTGCAGCTTTTCATTCGAATTCCCGCCAGCGGCCCTAATTTCATCTGCAAATGGTATTGTCACCTTAAGCGGATTTCCATTTTACTCTCTTGGGATTTGGCTGATATGCAGCAGATTAAAAATTATGCAGCTATATGGGCGTGTATGAGTGCATACGGCATTGAATTTGACGGCAGGCAATACCCGGAAGTCTCGCGTTCATGAGTAATGGGGCACTTGCTACTTAACCCGTACGTAATTCCCCTCAATTGAATCACGCGCTAACCACAATATTTGAATTTTGGATTTATATTATGGCAAAAGTCCCATATGTCATGAACAGCTAGAAAATACACCAGAATGTCGTGCTTAGGAAAAGGTCAAATGTATACAGTATTGTAAGGAAGAGCTGTAAAGCCGACCATGTCCGGTCGCTCATGTTCGGCACTCAGGGATTATTATGGTCATGTCTGTAACCGTTACCTTCTTGGTGCTCATTTTTTTTTTTCAGGTTATTCTCCTTTTGGGACCTTAACATGTTCGTTGTCCACATCCGCGTCCTCGCCCTCGCTCTTTTCCTCGCTTTTGCCTTCGTTCTTTTTCTCATGACCAGTTAATTCACGGACCTTTTCAATTCCCTTTTTTAGAGACTCTTCAACACCAACGTGGACAGCCACCTCTTCAAGCAACTCGAGGACGGCGAATCCTTGTCGACGGTATAGGGTGGTTGCATGGGGTGTATCACTGTCGACTGGTTGAGGTCGAGCGCTAACTGATGCGACAGCAGCGATGCCAATGGCGGTAAGAGGTAGCCAGCGAATATACATAATGGCGAGTGATTATTATTATTGTTATTTTTTACTTTACGGGGATGTGTCAAATTATAATAATTGTTCTGTGTAAAGAAGATTCTAAGCCTGGGATACTAAAATAGTAATAAGCCATTTATAATACATAGGTAAAAAAGCATAGCTAGTTGGCGGTGGGTTAGTACAAACAATTCATAAATTGTAATGAGGGCAAACCGAATGGTATAACACACGGTATTAGTAATATATATAGTGAAAATTGGGACTTACATTTCAATAGTAAAACAACGGTTTGTAGATTAGCACTATTAATTTCACGCAAAAACTGAACAGAGTGCTAATTAGGGCACTGGCCCGAGTTTATATATTCCGCCTAAATACATTTATACTTTTAGCAGTGGCCTGGTAAAACTATGAGCCACTAAAGGAAAAGGGGCTTAATGTGGACCATTTATGAAGGCCGCGCTAGAGTTCTGAGTACGCCAGGCCAAAATGAGGGACTGTATGATGACTTAGAGAGATACCTCCACTATTACATATACTTGGCCGCGCTTGGTCGGCGCTATTGAATTCCATTGAATATTTATGGGCGCATGTCCAGAGGACTTGGCACCGGCCCCTTTGGGGAATGGGAAGGGCGACTGGTCTTGTAATACCGCCTCAACGAACACTCAAGACATAAAATGTGGGTTAAATAGCAGGCGAGAGTATCACTAAAGGCCAAGCCTGCTTCACTGATAGTCAATTAAGGGGCCATTATCCTTACACGTTCATTTTAGGGAGCGACTTGTTGGCTACCGGTAAGCCCGCCCCCCGCCCTCGCTATAATCACAGGAATAAAAGGATTACAATAATATACGACCAAGACCATAGATAGGCCGATTACAAAAGCCCGTAATACTTTTTCGCCAAAAACTTTTCCCGACCGGCGGTACACGATGGTGAAAAAGTATTCTAGGAACGGGCCCCCGCATAAACTGATCACCGGATTTGGGCTTACCAAAAGCCATGTCTGTTGTTAACACTCAATTGGTCCCCGTATAAAGAAAGTGTTGGCAATCCGGTATGGATGGCTAGATTATTGGCCGTTTCTCGGCAAAACTTATCCATGACCCCCTCCCCCTTGGGGTATACTTAGAAGGCTTGGCGCGAGGACCATCCGTCTTTCAGGGTGCCACAGACAATCCCCTATATATATATATATACTCTAAGGCGTGGCTACCGTTGGATAAATATTTAGCCTATATGTATGTGGACAGGCCCCCCTCTATGGTTTGCAGCCCTGGCCGACCACGCTTTCAATACAGCCCTAAATAATAATAGAAAAATAACAACGCCCGTTGAGTAGTTAATAAATGACATATTCAAGTCAGGTGTCATGGCATATCTCGGGTAGGAGCAGATTAAGGTACTCAACAGCTGGGTTCCATAGCACTATTTACAATGATATTTTCCTTCGAGCTAACTCCCAAAAACATCATCATATATCCGTACAAAACAGATCCACGGGGGTTTTATGGGCCAGGGGAAAAGAAGCCACAGGTTTGTCAACTAAGGACACTCCCAGCGTAACTCCCCTTATTAAACTGGTGGGCTGAGAACCGATAATTTATTTTAATGTTTAGGTCCATTTTATTTAGCCACATAAATGGCTGGTATACTACTCCAATGGCCGAAATATCATTGGAGGACCGTTAGTTACCACTTGGGACTTAATAATACGGGCGGCGGCTGTTAGGACGACCCATTGGCCTGTAATCCTCGGGGTGGTTATCTTTTACATAGCGGACAAACCTATCCACGTTGGTGGGGAATTCAATAGGAGACAGTAGGGGAGGTCGCATATTAGGGGGAATTCTACGGTTGTCGTGGAATTCACCGACCATTTCGCCCCAGTTCTCTACACTGGGACTAGTCATCACCAACTTCAGGAGCTTTTTGTATTCAACGGCATAGTTGGAGTCCTTGGCATCTTTTGGGGCAGCATCAACGTTTACAACCAGGGCACTGGGGTCTTTGGAAGTAAGCTGTCCATCTTCCACCGAGGTTGGCCGGGCGGCCACCATCGTGACGCAGAGTGATAAAAACAGCAAACGCGACTGCATTGGCTTAGAGAGCGGCGCGGCGAGGGAGATATGGATGTTCGATAAGCTGTGAAATTAGTTACCGATTGCTAGGAAATAGCCAAAGTACAGCGTTGAGGGAAATGATGCGAGCATTAAAGTAAGAGTGTTGAGATTGAATCTTGAGAAGTCAGTAGAATGGACCTACTCGTTAATATATAATGTGGGCCCAAACATCGCCGGTTGTTTCGCTAGGTTGATTTATTGATTGATAGACGATTGTACAGTGGAGGCCTGTACAGTTGCTGCCGCACGATAGTTGAATATGAAACGAATTTGTTTATCCGTCCAGCCAAGTCAGTACCACCCAGTGGCTATTGAAAAACGATGCTTGGAGAGCAACCAGAGCGAGAAGTGGAGTGTGTGGGCCTTCCGGACAGCTTCACCATTTCCTACTTCGATGGTATACCAAGTCCGGCAGATGTAACCTTGCGATACAAGTCCCTTGATGTATAAGCATGATTGGGTTGGCTCAGCAGCTTAATATATTTCAAGAGTGCGGGGGGGCCAAAGTGCCGTGGCAAAGCACATGGAGCAATGTGCGTGTGTGAGGATGGTACACGGGAACAGGCGCACTTGTTCTCAAGCACCACAGTATCCCTTTGTTTATTGAATACATTGTACAACCATTACCCGTTATTATTCAGCGTCTCCCCCTTCTCATTGTCTCCCGTCTGTGCCAACAATGACTAAACATGTGTATTGAGCAACAGCTTCCACGACTTGGATTGGACCTGATGGCTGGTTTGGTGAAACTACCCAAAGAAAGCCTATTGTTAATAGGAGGGCCAGGGCCGCCGGTAATCCGCCCCCCTAATAGATACCGACGTTTGTCCCGGCTGCAGACTGAGGCGCCATACGTTAATGCCCTAGCGTATATATGCGATGGGTTTATTAGAATGCCTATATATAAAATCGGTTGAGTGTTCGGGTTAGTTCACCACCGGTGGCCCACTTCAGCCAAAAGAAGGTAGCTATCCGCGTGATACAAAATGGGGGTGCGTTGTAAAAAAAAAGAAAAGAAAATATAACAATGCAGTAGTAGGGAATGAAAAAAAGCTCGAGTTACATGGCGGGTCTAACAGAGATTAATGAAGGGTCTGCCACTGCTGGACAATGGTGAGGGCCGAGAAACGGTTGAGCATTTCCTGTTCGGAATTGGCTAAGCCATTGGAACATCCGGTGGGACTAGAGCTGCTCTCATTAGCATCAAAGGCGTCAGCCCACTGGAGCAGGAACTTCAGATCGGCCTGGCAGGTCATGGGTAAATGGGCCACCGCCGGTACCGCCTTGGTTGACGACTGGTCGGACGGAAGGGGGGGAATGGCCCCCATTGGCTGACTGGTAAGGGCATTGAGTTTCTGGGAAGCCTCGAATTGTTCGGCCACCGTTTCGGCGCGGTCCACGACCGATCGGGGGATTCCTGCCATCCCGGCCACGTTCATGCCGTAACTCTTGGGGCATACCCCGGGGACCAGTTTGTAGAGGAAGGTCACGTCGCGGTGGGCGGGGTCGACGTGGCAGTCCATATGCATGAGCCGGACCTGGGGGTGGGCGGCCATTTCGCGGGTGAGCGCGTGGTAGTGGGTGGAGAAGAGGCCCACACAACCCACCCGGGTAGCCAGATGGTGAAGTACGGCGAAGGCCACCGCATAGCCGTCGAAAGTACTGGTACCCCGGCCCAGTTCATCCAAAATCACGAGGGAGCGCGGCGTGGCCTCCCGGAGGATTTTCGAGGTCTCGCTGAGTTCGACCATGAAGGTACTCTGGCCCCGGAGGATATCGTCGTGGGCCCCAATGCGGGTGAAAATACGGTCCACTGGGCTCAAGCGGCAGCGGCGGGCAGGTACGTAACAGCCCAGCTGGGCCATAATGACGGCCAGGCACGTCTGCCGCAGCAGGGTGCTCTTACCACCCGCGTTGGGACCCGTCAACAGTATCATACTGGGCTGGGCCGTGTCGGGGGAATCGCCCCCTAAAATGGTGTCGTTGGGGATAAAGTCGGAGCCGGCCGTTTCGGTCACGCAAGGGTGGCGCAGTTCGGTTAGTTCCAGTACGCTCCGACCATCGGGACCGGGTTCGACAAATTCCGGGCGACAGGCGGGTGACCCCAAACTCTGGGCACAGAGCGCCAATCCAACGAGGCAGTCCAGTTCGGACACGGTGCGCACGGCACGCAGCCACTGACTATAGTGCTGGTCGAACCGTTCGTACATTCGCCTCTCGATGTCCCGGAACACCGTACCGCGGGTTTCCAGTATTTCATTGAGTCGGCGCACCAGTTTCTGGGTAACGGGCGTCCAGTAGCGGTTGACGGCTTTGGTGGCCGATAATTTAGTAAAGTCGGCCGGCACTTTGACCGCCTTGGGCACTTCCAGCTGGTACACCTCCTTACCCAAGTCGCGGTACTCCAGTTTAGGACACTTGAGGGCGCGGCGCTGTTCTTTCAAATACTCCGCGAATTCCGCCTCAATCTCTGCCATCTGCTCGTTCACCGAGTCGAATTGGGGTTCGACCCCGGGGGTGGGGATTATGTTACTCTCCTTCTCGGCGACCTGGTGGTCAAAGGCCTGGGCAAAGAAAGCCAGGGGTTTGCTCAAGTCAGGGCATTGTTGGATAAGGGTAGCGAACCGGGCCGAACGGAACGCTGCGGATTGAGTCCGCAGGTCGGTTATGAGGGTCTGGATGTCACCAAACCCCCGTAACACGGTAAGTAAGTCCCGGACCCGACAGGTACCGGCGTGCACCCGACTGATCAGGCGTTCCAGGTCGGGTAAACGGGCCAATTGGCTGCGCAACTCGTCCCGGATAGGCGCCTGGGCATTCAAGTCGTCGATCATATCCAGGCGCTCGTTGATTTGGCGGGGGTTCCGCAGGGGGTGGCACATCCATTGGCGAAACAGCCGTTTACCGAAGGGGGTCGTGCAGCGGTTCAGCAGTTGGAATAGGGTACCGGCCTCCCCCTGGGCGTGCGTGGACGCCAAGTAGGTCAGCGAGTTATCCTCAGAGGTCTGGAACAACTCCAAATTGGCCATCGTTTGGCCGTCCATAAGTAGCGATTGGGCCTGGCACATGGGTCGGTACACTTCAAAATTGCCCAGGGAAACCAGCTCGCGGTCGAGTTTGAGGGACCGCAGGTACGAAATAAGGCCACCGACGGCCGCCATGACAGTGGAATCGGACCGACTGGCTCGCAGCGCCGCGGGCCAGGCCCGGAATGCCTCCAACTCGGCGGGTTCATCTCCAGCCATGGCATCAGGGCCGTTGCCACTGTCGGGGATACTGCTTGATGAAGCAGGGCTAAAATAGGATGGACTGCGGAGGAGCTCCGTTTCTGTAGTAGCGGCGTCCCAGAACTCCTTGTCAGGGGCCAAGCCATTCCAGACGGGAGTATGCAGCAGATTCTTCAACAGTCGCCAAGTGGGTTTGCTCAAGTGGCCTCGTTCATAGATCATTTCCTTGGGCTGGATCTGGATTAGCAGAGTCTCCAAAATGGTTCGGTTCGTATCATCTTGAAACCCGCACAGTTGAAAATGCCCGGTAGCGGTGTCGACGAAGCAGAGACCGATGTAGGGGGCCGAATAGTCGTTGGCTGCACGTTCCTTGATGGCTAGGCAGTAGGTGGCCATATCGTGGCTAAGCATCGAGCCGTCCACAAGAGTCCCCGCGGTTAAAATACTCGTCAGTTCGCGGCGGATGATCTTATCCTCTTTGGCGATTTTACCCGCCTTTTCGCGCATCGATTTACCTAGGGCGGTTTCCACCTGATCCACCTTGGCCACCTTATACCCCTTGGCGACGAACTGGGCGGCCCAGAACTCAAATGAAGTCTCGGGCACTCCCACCATGCGCATGTTGACCCGGTCGGTTAATTTGAGGTCGAATTGCTGATGGCCAATGTCAGCGTCGTTTTCGTACAGCTCGTAGAACTTGCCCTTTTTAAAGAAAACAACGGTGTCGAAGTATTTGGCCTTGATGTCCCAGAATTGTTTTTCGAAGGGGGTAAATTTCTGCCAGGCGGCGGGGGGAATGTACAGGGTCCGGGGGTTGTAATCCGGGTCGGAGACCGGGCGTCGGTCAGCGTCACAGATGTTCACAAGCCAGGGGTAGCGGGCCCCCGGGCCCTTGTCATCGTGATTGGAGCGAGTGGGAGTGGATGGAACCGAGAGGGCGGCTGTTTTGGACCGGGCGGCCGGTGACATAAAATTTTGTAGGTTGCGGCGGGGAGTGCCTGTGATGAGCTGCGGGGTACCCAGTGCGGGCAACGGCATGGAATCGGCCAGCGGAGAAGCCGGGGGCGAAACCGCCGAGCTGGGGAGCTGCGCCCGGTTACGGTTACCCCGGGCCGAGGCCCGCTTAGTGTGGGAAGTGGGACTGGCATCCAGCTCGACTAAACCATGGTCAGGATCAGAGTCGCTTTCCGACTCGGACAGCAAGGCCCGGCCTTTCCGCGGAGTAGCGCTAGGGGGCGCATAATCATCATCTTCGTCGCGGCCATTGGCGTCATCTTCGGAGTCGCTTGCTAATAGGGTAATAGCCGCGGCGCGTCGGGTGGGTCTACCGGATAGACTGGCCATTTTGGGTCTTTTCGAGGACACCGAAGCCGACGAGCTTGTTTGCTCCTTGGGGGTGTTGGTGGTGATGGTGGCGGCGGGAGAGTGTACGGGGTATTTGCGTTTGGGAGTAGCGGGAATGTAGGCGGGTGTAGGCAGGGGCTCCGAGGAAGTAACCATGCCGGCTACGCTCCTGTCGGAGGAAGTGGTGGTAGTGGTGGCGGTCTCGGCGAGCGGGATCGGGCGCATGGCCGGAGTTTTGTTAAAGAATGAAAAGAGGGTCTTTTGGGGAGACGCAGTCCCGGCCTGCTTGGCCTGCAAGCGCTGGAGGGCCCGCTGGCGGTTTTGCTCAATGGTCTGCTTCTGCTTTAAGGAGAGGGGCAATGCCGGCGCCGAGGTGGGCTGATCCATGGTGGAAAGAGAAATATTAAAGATAAGGGCTTTGAAAGTGTGGTGTATGTCCGAACTAACGGGAAGCAAACAAGGCGGTGTGGAGGGGGCAATGGAAACAAGAAACAACTAATAGGCAACAAACGCTTGGGCGAAAGGTCAATAAGGGAACAGAAAGCCAATAGATTCTCTAGCTAGTCTTGTTGGCCGAAGGGAGTCGTCAACAACAGTCCTGTGGGCGCTTGGTTTTTTTCTCCTGCGAATAGTCGTTGTTTATCGATAAACGGGAGGTTTTATCAACACAGCCAGAGAGTGATGACGGATCTCTAATATTATTATAAAAAAAGCGTCATAATAATAGCGCCACACTGTATAGCCAGGTGGCGTGGCCAAGCCCTTCAATACTTGCCCATCGGCTTCTTCCGCCAAGCTACATACAGCACCTACTACCGAATGGATAGCCACGTGACTTATTACACCATAGTTTATTTAAAATATTTTGGAGGTACCCACACCAAAGTCTGATTAGTAGTAGGTAAATAGAGGGGTGATGTAGAGAAACTGTGTATACTACCTACACCCATAGTCTTCACTTTCAGCAACAATAAACAACAGCCAGTCAGAAGGCATGTCTCCGTTATGCATCGCTAGCAGGTATAATCAGCGGAATATTCCTCGTAGAAATAGGTCAACCAATGCCCCCCCCGCCTGTGCTATCGAATTCAGTAGACTAAATCAACTATCAACTATCAACTAGACGTAGAACCCCCGTCCATTATTTATTTTTTACTTTTCTTGTCTTTGGTGTCCTTCGACTCCTTCTTAACCATAGAGTTCATAACATGCAGTTTGCCTATCGCGCTGGCCTTAGTGGCCATTAGGTGTTCCAGGTTACGAGTAACGTTGCCGTTCATTTTCTGTCGGGAAAATAGTTTAAAATGGGTTATTGGGAGCCATAGTAATAGATTAGCTAAAGAATATCGGTTGTCAGGGGGGTGAACACGCCTGCTATAAAGTTAGCCCCCAAATTATGGATTGGAGTCCCGAGGTTGGAAAAGGGCATTCGTGTGTGTGTGTGTAAAAATGACATACCTTCTTCAATTTAGCGTGTTGGAGGAGGGTCTTGTTCTTGGGTGCAATAGTGCGGGCTATTGATAGAAGCAGAGGATTATTAGATACAATGATGCACAGTAAAGTAATACAGTTAGCGAGGTAAAAGCGCTTGCCAATTTGGACGAGATTAGAAATGAAGGAAACTCCCGGAATGACAACCAATGCATAGTGGGGATCCCATCCCGGAAGACTTGGCGCTCTTTAACGTAGAATTAGGCCATGTGGACAACGAGTAAAGCTGCTGAAGAATAACTTACCTCCTTTGCGGATTCCAACAGGGGCCGAGGCAGTCTTTTTGACCGACTTGAGTTTCTTGGTACCTTGAACCATTTTGAATAATATGATACAATGGCGGATGCCGAACTTCGACGGGAATGGTTATTTATGAAGCTGATGAAGAAACAAAAAATACCAATGAATGAGATCTAAGTAGGGAACTAGGCCAATGCGACTGGGGCTTGCAAAGTAATGAATAAAGTTCAAACGCAACTCTAACTAAAAAGTCCCATCCAAATAAGAAAAAAAGCACCAAAAAAAGACGGTACCCTCTGCACACTATATACGCCCCCCACCATAATGTGCATTAGCTAGCCAGATTCACATAACCCTAAAGCCCGGTCGGTTTTTAGTTGAACTCGTGTGATATCAACACGGCGGTCCGACGGCCGTAATTAGTAAACATTGCCATATGAACTTGCTAGGAAGGGCTCATTTTATTATATTTATTTACTGAACCAACACCTGTAATAGGTAAGATGGCACTCATACATAGATGACCACTTCTCAGCATTAGACCATGGAACCGAAATGTAAATGCGAAATTTATCAAGAATTCAAGGTAAGAAAATAACCACTAAATTGGGTACCATTCACCGAGCCAAACTGGCAATAATGTTTGGACAACCATGTATGGGCTTGAGTGTTGGGGCTTGGCTGTTAATAACCAGACTGGGCACTAAAAAGGCCAGTGGCGGCAAAGGTAATATACCGATTTCGGGGATTGTGCCCAAGTTGGTCACCGTGGGCCTACACTTCAACAATTACATAAGGAAGTATTGGCAAAGGGGAGCTGGGCATATTGGCAGTCACAGGTTCTTAGCCGGATGTACCAGACTGTATTTCGGTGGAATTTAATTTCCCTCTATCCCACCCCTGCATCAATTTTACCACACGTGCCTGATATTAGGGTATTACTACCAGACTAGGATATCTGTTTCGCCTGTCTTAATTTCCAAATGATATGGTGTCCCATGGTAATTATCCAACGCCCAGGTTCGGCTACTGCCGCCCGTAATATTGGCATTATCATGACTAAACTATCATTCGATAGCTAGTACTTCTATTTACCCCCTTCCCTAGCTGAATATATCTTGTACGCTTTTTTGTCTTTCCCGACATTGCAGCAGATACAAATATATACTATTAATATTTTTTTTTGAAAAAAAAAAAGTAGGAACATTCGTATATACGAATAAGTACGAATGGAAATGCAAGCAAATTGATGATATATAACCGAAAAAAACCAGTAAGCATAGAAATATAGACATTGGTAGCGACAACATGGGTTCATTCTATCGTGTACAATTGAGTCGGCTTCCTAAAATACGAGGGGGTAATGACAATCATTCAATAAACTAGTATACTTGAGTTCTAGTAACACCCTCCTGCGACCAACCCTCATTATTTGACCACAGTCTGGTGATGGGCCCGCCAATGAGATTTGGTTCATTATTAACCATTGTTGTTCGCCCTCTTCCCACTTTACTCGTTCTCCTCCAACAGGTATTCCCCTATTCATACCGTTATTCGTGGCCAACCAGCTCCCTTTTAGCCGTTCTTGAGGAGTTCTCTGGCAATAGACACCCGGTCCATTGCCGATCGTCGGTTGTTTGAATACCTATCAAATCGCACCTTCTGTGTCCAACACATAGTAGAGGCTACCTAAATGATAAAGGGGGTGGGGAATTTTAAAGAGGAGGGGAATGCTAGTAAACCTAGTAATATTTATCGAGCTCCCTGTAGACGGCCAGTGACATCACTTAAATGGTAGAAAGTGGTGTGGGATTTTTCCTTAGCCCAACTATATTTTCTGTCAAACAGCTCAGCTAGTACACTTTCCTAACACGACCCAGTGACAGCTAGCCTCAAAATGGTGGAGTTTGGGGGGGGGCAGTGAGTATAGGGCGATACTTTTGGGATACGAAAACGAAGCGAACCATGAGCGGGAATCATTCGGCTGATCAGAAGTCACTTTGTTCCATTTTGTTAGTACAAATCGATGGCATGATAATGGGGGATTGAACCCGACTGTTCATTATTTGAATTTAATCTAATACACCACACGAAAAATTCCGATTATCCGAAGACATGGGATTTGTGGTTCGAAGAGCCGAAAGAAGGAGCCCAGGTGGAATAGATGAGTACTCTGCGGCGACAGGGCTGACAAGGTTAGTTCAAGGGTTGGTCTTCCCCCGTGGAAAAATTGGCGGAAAATGGAGGCCACTAGCGACCCGTATAGAGGGGTTGGGTCGCACCGACGTGAAATCCCCCAGCTGTTTAGTAAAAGATATAAAAGCCGGCCGACGGTCTCTCTTAATTACATCATTAACAACATCCACACCTCCATCGCCTGCGTATTCATTGACTTCCATTTCCCTTGCAACCTTCCGCTCTTTACTCAATCCACCATTACCCATTCCATCACCATTACCGTACCCAAGCCAAAATGCGTACCATGTCCGTTATTCCCACTCTGATGGCCTTCACTGCCATGGTTTTCTTGGTCGCTGTGACTGCAGCCCCCGCCGCACCTCGCAAGAGTGGTTCGATTAGAGAGAAAGTGGGTCGTTTTGCTAACTCCGCCGTAGGAACCGCAATGATTGGCGCTGGTGTCACCGCTGGTATAACTAGTGCCATGGGCCCCTAATCTACTTTACAACAATGGCCCTGCCATTATTAGCATACTTCCATTTGGTCACAGAGCAATTTGGGTTGCCATGAGTGATCATTTTATAACCAGCGATGCCCCTTGTCGACAATCTAGTTTTACTATGTTGCAGTTTGCGGCGCACACAGCCTTCACAATAAAACCCTATCTACTTTAAGAACGAAGTCTTTCATGAATATACCAGTTGTAGTCAACAGCACGCTCTACATGTATATTTCATTTGAGGTCAATTTCGGTGGGTTCAATGGCAATATTTCGTCCAGCTTTATGGTCAATAGCTCAGTGCAATGAAGCATGCTGCTTAGCAACGGTCTGACATAGACGTTGCACTGGCTCAAGTAAGATTGTTTGACCCCTGATACTCATGAGCGGGGCTATAATTGCCCAGTTCATGATTTAATATTGTTGTTATAATGGGGTCTGGGTGGTTTGGCCAGGGAATGAGGGGAGAGAAGGTCAACCCGAATTTAGCGCGACCTCAAGTGATCGAGGCTGACTCTTAGCTCGCGGAAAATGGCATATTGGCCGAGTTGGAAGAGGATGTTTTGGTGGGGGATGCGATCACTCTTCCAGGCAAGAGAGGATAGGAAAATGGGCATCACAAAACTGGTGGTAAATATAGGAGAAGCAGTTATGTATTGTTGAGGAATAACCAAAACCGGTGGCGACTTCTGGGAAACTCTAAATATAATACGTTAATAAGGTGAAGATGCCGTCTATTTAAAGAACAGCTGGCCCTATTACTTATATTTTGACGTATCATAGTACTAAGGCGGCTGTGATTAGTACTAGGCTGAAGAGCACACGGATAATAGTTGGATAATGCTAGGATAGAGTTTGACTTATTCAATACTATGCTAGAAGTACAAATTTGAAGTTATGTAGTTTTTTCTTGTATTATCGGGCATACAGGGCCGATAGCGAACCATGCCTTCCTTCAAATTTCTCCTCAAGTAATAAAAATCACTATTAAATGCTCAAACTAAATGGTATATAGAACGAGTATATTTGAAATTGAGATTGCAGTTGGACACTTCTCCATTCCTGGAATTTACTGTTTATACTTGCTACCCATAGAGTGGATTAGCGTACCCTTGAATAGAACTCCAATATTATAGCATGGTATACTATTAATATTTTTTGTATTGGGCTAGTAATTATTATAGATACCCCTTTTCCCGGTGTTTTCCAATTTTTTGGGTACGTACTTGTTACTTTGAGGAAACTGCCCTAGAGCTATTAAAGTATAGAGATAGATAAACAGCATATCCACTACTCTACATTTTAAAAATAGAAATAGCTGCATTGAAAGATTTCGACACATTTGAAATGATATAAAAATTATGTATTTGCAATGGCCAACAGTCAGTATTTGAAATATGAGACAGTCGACGGGGGGCTAACTAACCTAGAAAGGCGGCAAGGGTACTGGTTGTGACTACTGGGGTCCATTCTACCGCGTGCAACTGAGCCAGCTTCCAATAACTCGAGGGGCTAACGGCTCAACGGCAAGACAAACAAGCACACTAAAATACTAAAAATCCAATGCCTTTGCGATCAACCCTCATTATTTGACCACCGTCTGGCGACGGCCCTGTCAATCTAATTTAACTCAGTATTATCCATTGCTTTCCCCCCTTCTCCTTTTATTGGCTCGACTTCCCCCCTTCTTTTCCACTCCGCCATTCATCTCCAACGGGTCTACCCGCACCCCTGCTCACGGCCCACCAGCCCCTCTTTGGCCGTTCTTGAGGAGCTACCCAGCAGCCATCCTCCTCGATCCTTTACCGATTGTCGGTTGTTTGAATGCCATTCAAAGGACAGCTCCATTGCCCACCTAATAGTAGAGATTGGATAAATGATGAAGGCGGAGGGATATGTTAAAGGGAAAGGGGATAGTAAAATTGACTTTGGTATTGACTTCCCCGTTGCTAGCCAGCAGCATGGCTTGAATGATATAAAGCGGTGTGGGCTACTTCCTTGACTCAACTATATAGGAGCAGTCGTGCTGCTCAATGAGTCGACTTGTCTAACACGACTTGATGGGGACTAGCGCCAAAAGGACGGAGTTTGGGAGTTGTATTAGTCAATGGGGATACTTCCAGAATACGAAAAAGAAGCGAACCGTTGGTGGCAAACACCTGACTGCTCAAAATATATTATATTGCATTTTGTTCATGTACAACAGCGGTGTGCTAATGGCGAACTGAGCCCGATCACCTGGCGTTCAATTTAATCTAATCCCCCACGCGAGAAATCCCGAGTATCCGCTACTATGGGCCATGTGGTTCGGATGACCGTGAATCGGGGCCCGGGCGGAATAGACGAGTATTCGGCAGCGACAGAGTTGGTGAGTTTAGTTCAAGGGTTGGACTCCCCCATGGAAAGATGGGCACATAATAGTAGCTACCAAAGACCCGTCTAGGGGCGATAACATATATTAGCATGAAATTCCCCAGTTGTATTGTCAAAGTTGAAAAACCCGGGCGGTGATCTCTCCTAATTTTATTAATAGTAACAATCACGTCTCCTTCGCCTGTATACTCTTCGACTCCCATTTCCCTTACAATCTTCCTCCCTTTACCGAATACTCCATTACACATACTATCATCATCTTCGTACTCAAGCCAAAATGCGTACCACGTCCATTATCCCCGCCATAATGACATTGACTGCCATGGTTTTCTCGATCGTCAGGACTGCCGCTCCCACTCCACAAAAAACCAGGAACGCTTCGGTTAGGAATATAATTGCTACTACTAACATTATCCCCGTTAAGGCCGGAGTAATGCCCCCTCCTAACGGCAACACTATTTAAGTTATGGGCGGTCAATCCATTTTGTGACAGCGGCTCTGCCCTTGCCGGCCTACACCCGTGGTCTTGGAACAGCGTGGGTTGCCATGCGTGGTCAGTTTAAACCCGTTGATACCCCTCGCCGACAGTCTATTTTTACAGTGTCGCAATTGGTGGTGCATCCAGCCCTCTCAATAAAACCCAATATACGCAATGAGCAAAGTGATGTATAAGGAATACACTAGCTCTAAGCATAATAATCGGAAAAGATGTATCTCCCAGGTTAGAATAGTTGCAGATAATTATGCCATAAGATTTTGTTCATTATAAGTATTGTATGTAATGTACTTTGAAGGAATATCTTTTTGGAGGCCAGCCTGGCAAAGAGACCGTCGTGTGACTAGATAGGCTGCGTGAGTCCCTAATAGTCACGAATAAGACTACAACCGTCCTATATGCGACTTTATACCATTTTTCGTAATTTTATAGAAATTGGTCTAGTTAATTGACTGTGCGTTCAAGTCAGCCGTCATGCAACTCCGAGGCATCCAGGAATCCTTCCCTACTTGTTCTTACATTTTTATGAGATATCGGTTATTGGGATACTTTAGCATCTACAGTACCCGACGTATCTTAACGTGGTCAGATGATTTCTACGCCGTGCAATGGCATCGTAGCTAGTAGAACCAATATCCAACCACGCACATGGCAAGCACCTCGGTCTCTAAACTTCTTGTATATGCCAATTCTACATTGATGATGGATATGCATGATGCGTATTGCAGATACAGTTTGGTTTCTCCCACCCTTACCAATGGTCTACTACTTTAACCAGCCCCGATGATCCCAGCATCCTCCGTTTTCTTCACACTCATGCACCACCATTGCCCGATTTCGTGTGTCAGTCGTTACAACATGTTTATTTTGCATAAGTACAGAGATATTGGTATCTAAAGGCTGATAAATGAAAAACCAATGATAATAAAAAAACCCACACCACGCAGATAAAACGGGGCAAGGTTCAAAGGAAGAGATATTGAAACATGGGCATGGTTTTCCAATCCGACCATTGAAATGGGAATAATCGACAGGCCGTTGAGATAACAGACGATATAGTTTGAAAGTTCTTATAAGGACCTTCTGTGTATCGTTTCCCCATCTGCTTGCCTTGATCACATAAATACTTGGCTAAGTGGATGGTATTTCCCCCAATATTGGGTGAAGGACTCCCCATCAATTTTTTATAAAAGAATTACGGATCAGCGGGACCTTTTCCCTTCTCCATCGAATGGGAGGATGAAGATTGCGGGGGAACGGATGAAGAATCAAAGGGAAGTGACGATTCTCCCTCTGCCCCCTTCTCGGCTGGGGGGGCTGATGTTGACGCAGGCACTGGTTTCGCCTGCTGGAATTCAGCAGTGGCCTGCAAGAGCTGGTTATCGACCTCTAGAACCTGGTTAAGTTGGGCAATGGCCCCCCATACCGACCGGTGAATCCCGTGCAGAATCCGCAGGCGCTCTTGCACAGCGGCCTGGGAATGACTGGCCAGAGTAGCCAGCTGTTCGGGGGACAGCGGGGGTAATGCCGATGTGGTGGATGATGATGATGGTGATAGTGATGACGGTCCCGCGCCGGAGGTCCCCGTCGAGGAATCTTGGGAGTCATAGGCGTGGTGGTGCGATAGGGGATTCATTTGGCCGTAGGCAATGGCTGAATCCAAGGGGGAGGGGGCGATGGGGACGAGTGGTGTTAAATGGGGCACGGCTAGCGGGGCCGCCGAGGTATACAACAGGGGCTCGAAGAATTGCTGTTGGATAAGGGCACTGCCTAGGCCAGCCAAGGGGTGACCCGGTGTCGAATCGTCCGTTGGCGGATTCGAGGATGAAGGGGTGTTCATATGTGCCGACGGGGTATGGTTGCCGGGAGCAGGTGAAGAATGAGAAGCGGCCGCTGCGGAAGCGGAAGTAGTTGCCGGTTGCGGTGAATCCCGGGACCCTTGGGTCGACGGGCCCGTCGAGTGATGTGGGACCGGCGAATCGCTCACTTGGGGCGTAGATGAGGATCCTTGCTGGTTCGAACGTGGTCGTGTCGCGCCGGTGGCCGTGGCGGGAGAGGGCGAATGAGCGATCGCTGGTTCGGGCGCGGGGGGACGGGGGATATCTTGATTCGCGTTGGCATTACCAATAGCCGCATTGGCCATTGGGACGGTGGGGGGAGTGGGTATATCATCCAGGACAGTGCGGCGACAAGTGGGGCAGGTTTGTTGGCGTTCCAACCAACTCCGCAAGCAGTTAAAATGGAAGATGTGACCACAAGGCAACCGCTTGGGAATTTCGGCCTGGGAAGATGGGTCCGGGGGATTGGTCATATTGGCGGTGGGGGACGCAGTCATCTCCTCGCGGCAGATGATGCAAGTAGGATCACGCAGTTCCGCCAGCTCGTCGGCGCTCACGGTCGGGTAGCGCTCATTCATATTACGAGTCGCGCGGCGATACCGGATGAGATCCCGGCATTTGTTGATAAAGGACCGCAGCGTGGCGTAAATGTTGAAAATGATATGGAATGGCAGGCCGTAGTAGCTGGTAATCAGCCCGAAGAAGGCCAGATAAAGCATGAGCTGCCCGAAATCGGCCACCAGCTCCACGAAGAAAATGTACATGGATTTGCCCTCCCAGTTCTCAGGGCTGCGGTGATCGACGGTGTAAATAGCGTACTTAGCCACGGTGGAGAGTAGGGAAATAATGAGTATCGAGAATTCGAAACCAAAGACGGCCAGGATAGATAGGGAATGGCTAATTTCGCTTAAGGTGGAATACACGGTGTAAGTCAGGAACAGGGCGTCGGCCGCGAACAGGACCCCGACCAGGCCGAGCATGCGGACATGGAAGAGCCAGTTCAGGGATGGCGACTGTTCCATAAAGTTAACCCGGTCCTCGATGAGCCAGTGGAAAACCTTGAAGAACATCAGGGTCAGCAATAGCCCGAACATTTGGGCGTTGAATTCGTCTTTGAAGATGGTCAGGGCCAAACAAGTTTCGGTGACAGCGAACCAGCCCTTCTCGTACAGATGTTCGACCTCAATGGCGCGCAGGTCGCCGAAGAATGTCCGCTGCATGAGTTTGCCGAACATGAGGGTAATAAAGAAGGACATGTTGGCTAGGATGAGGAGGTTGGCGTTGGACTGGGATAGACGAACGCCGGCGGCGTAGAAATACCACTGCTGCGAAAAGGCCGACACCAGGACCATTCCGGTGAGGGCGGTGGTGACCGCACCGTACAAGGCGAGACGCATCGTTGGGATGACAGATATAGAAAGGCGGTTATGTATGTATGAATGCTAATAATATAACGAGGAGGAATAACGCACACTACACGAACAGAAGCGAGAAGGGCCAAGCACGCCGGATGGGAGAGAATGGCAAGGCAAGTAGGTAGGTTAGGGTTGTCAGCTAAAACTTCTAAAGCGCCTAGCAGTAGGTAGAAAGAGTGGAAATGAAGAGAAAAGCGTGCAAGGCAGATGAGAGACTGTTCAGGTTGAAGGCCAAGGCTCCGGGCGGTCCTGTAGATAGAGAGTGACGCTTCCCTTATTCAAGATACCTTAACATAACTGGCCTGGTCTCTGGCCACATACAAGTCGTATAAATAAGTGACGTCCGCAACCCTGAGCAACTTCACTGTGGTTCTTCAGCCCGCCTCGTAAACCCACCCACATGGGGGGGGGGGCATTGTGGTACTATTTTTATCTGCCACAGCCGGTTATTCTCCCGCGCCCTGTTTGAACTAATTCCAACTATAAACTCCTAAAAACCTACCCCCTACGCTTCCCCCCCATTATTAAGGGAGAGGGGGGGGGGCACTTCCGCACGGTTTGGGCGCCGCTTCATTAGCCCCTTCAGTAGCGAGGAGTGTTGGAAAAGTTCACATGAACATACCTGTCCGTCCCCCCTGGAAAACCCCCAGCCCTATATGGGAACAACGACGGGCACCCCTCCCCATTCACAACAGTTCAGTCACCTCAATTATCATCACTAGGAAAATACAACCGTTATATATATTTATATATGTCTATCTCGAAATTAAGTACGGGCTACTATATTTAAAGAATGGCGCTGATAAGGTATTCCAGTGGAATACACTATTCATTAAAATAATTCTAAATAGCGGGGCCAAAAGCCTAGTCTAGTTTGTTGAACTCAGCCAGCAGCTGGTCAAAATCGAATTCCACCGGCTTATTGTTGAAGACCTCCACCAATTGCTTCTTAGCTGCTGACCCGGTCAAGTAGAACTGCTGAACCGCCAGAGTCAAAAGATGGGCGCTGTCCATACTTAGCGGCAGCTTAGGGTCCGTCAGTTCGCCTCGCATCAGAACGATGCCTTTGGAGTCCAGGAATTCCGTGTAGTTGGTGAGCGTCAGGTAGGTCTTGGCCGATTCACCGTGGGTCTTGTATTCCAGCAGAGGGGTGAAGTAGGCCTGATGAAAATGGAACTGGCAGTAGTATACTTCAATACCATCCGCGTGGGGTACGGGAAGTACAAACTAGGAGGGCGTAATAATAAAGGGGAAAATCAAGTTAAGACAATGGTTGATGGGTGGTACGGGTGATGTGGGGGGGGGGTGCCAATTACATGGGAATAGCCATGCCAATGCCAAGTTGGAGTAGCGCGTGGTCCATTCAAAAATCAAGTGGAAGGACGGCTTAATAGCCAAGTACTAGATTACTTACGCGAGGATACCGGGAGGTACGCTGGTACAATTCACGGTAACTACCCGCTGGGATGACAGCTGATAAATGATTTTTCTGGGCATGGTACTCGGTCCACAGTTTACCCACCGTTTCGGCATCCGCCTCGGCCATTTTTTCCATATTCAGAATCTGGTCAAGAGGCTAATAAGAGCAATGTTACCGAAGGGGCGATGGTTGCATGATGGAAGTAAGATAAAACATATTAGGTCGGGAAATACGCGCGGCATGGGCAATAAATCAGTAAACACACCAACTCCCATGAACCAAGATGGCGCCCATGAAGCCCCATGACCATTTGAATCCATACCCGTCCCATGTTCCCGTTGTCTCGGGCGGTTTGACAAGTAAGTAGTGATTACGCTATTCACTGTAAAAACGGCGTACCTTAAAGAGTCGGTTGGTCTCGTCAGCCTTGCCAGAAGAAGCAATCGAAGAGGTAGGGCGTGATTTATGGGTGTGGGACGTAGCGGATGAGGTGGTGGATTTGGCGGCTTTTCCGGATGTCTCCTGCACGTTTTGTGCGGCCTGCTGGCGACGTTTAGCCTCGCGAAGGGCCGCCGTCATTTCCTCAACCGAAGCATACCCCTCACTATATAATTGATCAGAATAATATAACAAATTTTTAAATGGGGTTATGTCAATAGGTTCGTAAATCAAAGATAAGCAGTCCGTGCATTATATTATTAATGGTAGTTGATTTAACCCAAATATTAGTTAAAAAGAACCAACCCGGGCTATTAGCAAAGGTAACAACGGTACCCAGGTTGGGTGAGCTAAACCACCCCCCAGCCCTATGCATACCAGAAAGAACGGTTCAGGCCTTTCTATACTTACGCCTTGGCCTTCTCTAGCAGGCGGTCGGCGTACTTCTGCCGGTGGTCGTCAACGAGATTGGAATGCAAGCGAGTACGCATGAGCTTGGGAAAGGGAAAGCTCACACAGTGAGCTCCGCGAATCCCCGACTGGGTGAGCCGGAGTTGGCGCTGAATCGCCGGGCGAAGGAACGACATGGCTAAACGGGCTTGCGGAGGGATAGGGAAATGGGTAATGGCCGAAACCTTTTTGGATTGTATAGAGAGGGTTAGGGCCCTGAGTGACTTGAAAGACTCCAAAATGACCGAGCAGGGAAATCAAAGTATGGCTGAAACAACCAGGTGCATGTACTACGGCTAGGACTGAATCACCTACTTTCCCATGCCAGTTGGGTGGGGTCAATTCTCTCTACTACAAGGACTAAATTCTATGGCAATTCAGCCAATGGGTGGCAGCAGTCAGAGCGACTTGAATCAGCGATTGCCTCCTATCCAAAGTTCACCAGCCAGTGATAGTTGAATTATTAGGGTTGGACCTTTATTAGACGTACACCCCTCTCCACACAGCAACCTAGGCCCCTAATTATCAGAGAGCAACCACCAACTTGATTGATGGGTGGGGTTATAAGTGACTTCAATGAAACGACCTTCAGTTCGAACTTAAGCCCCTGGCTTAAAGATGCTAAGATAACACCACCTTTGCGTTGACCAAGGTGCCTATTCCCAAGCTTAATAGTCGCTGCTGGCCCCTGCTTTATGAATTGAGACCAGAAATGGAATAAGTCACGTAAACCAGCCGCTAGCCGGCTGCAAGAGAAGGACACGGTAAATACCGGGCCCAATATGTCTAGTAGATCACATCATAATTAGGGCTGGCTACGTAGTGGTAGGCGGTGACCCAAAGAGGCCTACCCTAGATTTTTTATATTTTATAAAACGGACCAAGACATCCCCCAACAAGGGGGGTGAAAGCGAAACGTGTGGACTGACTATAGCCAAGCTGCCCTGGCCTATATTTAGATTGGAGAACACAAAGACGAAGGATCCCTTCCGCTGTTCCCAAGGAGTCCGCCGATAAATCCTATTTTATGGTTTTAAAAGAGTACCGTGCCCGTATCGTTCGGGCTATACCCGTTGATTGGGTCCAAACCCTTGTCTCCCAGTCGAAATAGGCAGTAAAATTGGCCAAAAGGCGCTTGCGCTTGACAAAGCAAGGAGGGGTGGTGGCCCGTTCGGACCTTTGTTTTCCCCTCCCCTCCCTTTTCTCTCCCTCTCTCACTACCTCTCTCTCACCATTCTTCCACCGTGATCAAACCAGAATTCCGTGTCCAACTATATGATTTGCCGAAGGGTGTCGCTTTAGGGCCGACGGGCTCCCCCTGCCCCTTGTTACTTCTATTTTTCGCCTATAAGTCGCCTTGGCAGTACAACGCAAAAACGATTCTCCGAATTATTTGGTGTATCACAGCCGCCGAGGGCGCTAAAACCACCACTAATCGATAAAATAACCCTCCCAATTTACAACGTAGTCGCCCTCCCCCCGTGGCTTGTCCATATTCGCTAGTCTAATCTATGGTCGCCGGCAAGCGACTAGGGATTACTCTTTGAAAAGGATGCTTTGGTATAAGGGGGTGCGAGGGACGGGGAGGAGGTCCAGTGCCCCCGCCGATGCCAGTTTTTTTGGGACCGCCGCGACCTTGCCCCAAGTATATAATTGATCGAACGCCCCGGATTTGGGGCTCGGTATTTTTAATATTATAACATTTCCTACCATTACCGGCTTCATTTTTGTGGCTATTTCGCGTGAATCCCATTTAGTTAGAGCTAGCCTTGATTTTTACCCCCCGGATAAATAATTTCGTTTAATTTCGGACACTACCACTATCACCCGTTCTTTCTCTTATATTTTATTGGTTTGTCTTGCCTCGCCATTGCACGGGGTCCGCTATAATCACCTACTTTTTAATCACCATGGTCCATTTGTATGTCCCCGCTTTGGCGGTTCTCGCCCTAGCCCACGCGACGCCTAGCCTAGCTCTCGACGACGGTCGCCCCGATTTCGGCTGTAAAGAAAAGACCTGGACCTTTACCGACGCCAACAGCCTGAAGGACTTCATCACTGAAGGAGGCGACGGCGATTGTGCCGAAAATATCAAAGTTGAAAATAACGCACTTGTACTCTCCGTGAACGTGGCGTGTCGGTATGCCAATATCGAGTTTAAAAATCGAGTGACACAGGGCTTCATTAGTGTGGAGGCCAAGGTGGGCGATACCCCCGCGGGGGTTAGTTCGATTATTGTAAGTGAAACTAATATCAGTTTATAACACGGCGACTCGTTTATTCGTCAACCCTCATTTGAGCCGGCTGCCCTGTATGCCTTCCTTACCTATCTCATGGGACAGTTGACCTCCCCTGGCTTAGGTTTATTACCGGGAAGAAAATGACAATACCCATGCATCCTTATCTGGCATATGTTACTCCTCAATCCACAGAATGGCTAGTATGCCTCAAGCATTGGTAGTTATTTTGGTAAAATAATAGACCTGCTGGGTTCAAACGAATATCCCGGGTGACCCGAAACCGAAATATTGCCCATGTATTAACTCTTCCTTATATATATGTATATGTGTAAAAATTAAATTTCTCGATACTATGGTATTACCATTCTACCATTCAGCTTGGTCGGAAGAGTGAGGACGAAATTGATTTGGAAATGGTTGGCGATCGACCCGAGCAACTTGAAACCATGTACTTCAAGTCCTACGGCCGCGTTTTTCCCGACTGGGACGCCGACCGGTTCAAGGCGACCCCATCTCTGTCGACCGATTTCTTCCAATACGGCATCGACCTCAACAAAAAGCAAGTGGACTGGTACCTAGACAACAAGGTGGTGCGCACCCTCAAGAAAACCCTTGACCGCCGGTTCCCGATGGAAGCCGATGCGGTCCGGATGGGAGTGTGGGATGCCTCCCACAAGGGCGCTTGGGCGGGCACCATGCCCACGGGGGGCCGGGCCAAAATGGAAATCAAGTCCATTACGTATATTCCCCTGTGTGATACGGCGGCTTACGCGCGGTCCCGTACCGCACCGGCGAAACTCACGACGGTGGAGAAACTGCCCCGCTTGCGCAGTATGTGGTCGGTGGGGAAGACGTTCCTGGGTGAGACTGTGCTGAATTGGAAGGCGAGTAACTCGACCATCGCTAACGTGGCCGGCAAGATGTTGGGGACGATTGATAAGCTGGTGCTAGGCGATAATGCCGGGAAGGCGGCTCCGGCGTATGAGGCCCAAAAGGAGGCGGAGAAACTGGAAGATATGGCTGCGAATAAACCAGCGTCCCCTCTCCCTCAGCAATCCGAGCAGCCGGCTCCCCCAACCCAAACTCAGCAACCCGAGCAAATGGGAGCACTTCCCAAGATCACGCAGGCTCCGCAGAACGACGTACCTAAAATACCAGATACCCCTCAATAGCAAGTCGCCGCTCCCGCTCCTTAGTCTATACTATTGACCAGGGGTAGGGCCGCCGCGGAGGCAAGAATCAGAGATGTTAAAGGCGGTTTCTAAATGACCCCCTCCCCTACCTGTTGCCGTAATGGTTGTTATTACCTACTGTTTAGTTAGTCTTTAAGTATATATAAGTATATTTTTTTATGCGAGTGTTGTCTACCCAGTGCATCTACATCCTACACAGCTCTCGTAATCCATTAGCATTGTCTTAGGTTCTCATTATAGTATATATTTAACCAAAAAGGGTACATTAAATAAATGTGGTTTCAAAATGCCTAATGAGTGCAGTGCCTAATATTAGTTTAATTCACTGAGATAGTAGTCTTGATAATGCTCAAGCTACTAGTCTGACTGTAATTTTACCATGTTGAACAATATAAAAACTATGCCTACAGACCGATCAATCTATAGAAATATAAGGTAGGGGGGCTCTTAGCTTGGAGGAGGGTTTCTTGATTTGGTAAATCATCAACTTACCCATGTTTATTTAGTAGATGGAGAAGCGGAGTCCTACTTAGCCTTAATAAATTTTGGACTGGGCGGTTATTTCCCACCACTCGCACACATTCTAACCCTCATCTAACGTCGACTTCTCAGCAACCCTTTGACTCCCCATTGCATTGAACCAGATTCGGTTCACTTCATCTTACTTCCATTTCCGAATTTGTCCCTCCCCCAGCCGTACCTCGCATCCACTCCCGCCCCGCCCCCTCATCTCCACCGCTCTATCACATCATGGTCACCGTCACGCAGCTCGTCCAACAGTTCCAAAAGTCGTACTGGACCCAGACCCCGCTCCAGCTTAAGCTCATTGATGCCTATTTGGTGGCCATTATGCTCCAGGGTGTCCTCCAATTCATCTACTGTCTGGCCATCAGCAGCTTCCCGTACAATGCCTTTCTGGCGGGTTTCGGTGCCGCCGTGGCCTCGTTTGTGTTTACAGCGTCTCTGCGTATCCAAGTCAACCCGAAAAATACTGAGTATAGCCACCAGGCCCCCGAACGGGCCTTTGCTGAGTTCCTGGTGTGCCAACTGACCTTGTTTTTTATCGTGACAAACTATATTGGCTAAGAGGAGCGTGCGTTGCCTATAGTAAGGGAAGCCGATTGGGAGATTTAATGGTTCACTGCTACTACCAATGTGTTTATATATATGTTTGTGTGTACTTAAAATGCTCCATCTTATGACCTCTTTTAATTGCGGACGATTACAAATAGGCATCACCTCCGACTAGATGTATTACCCGCTAGCCTACTTTTACACCCAGACCACCCCCCCCCCCTAATTACATGGGCGGCGTGTTGGCAAAAACACTTTTACTATTAATGAAATGACCTGTATCGGTTCTCTGACTATTTATCTGACTATTCTCTGGTAATATATATAAAATCAACCAACTCAGACTGGCAAATGTCTCCATTAATATATCTCTCAATTACGATGATCTATCGTTAGAATAGCCCCTATTGTATAAAATACACTAAGCGTGTGACGGTTACAGTGTAGGTGAATTGAACGTGAATAGTGCACAAAACCGGTTAGACTGAACTCTTCTGGGCCAAAAATGTCTAGTATGTGACTTAGAGAAACCCCTACACCACTAAAACCAGCTCTATTTTGGGAAGACTTGCTGGGATTTTGAGGTGGCCTAGAATCCCATGGCCACCCAAAGTTAAACCCATTCCACCCAGGGGCCGTCAATGCTGTGTCCTTCATTCAATCTGAAGCAACCTTGCTATATCCCCTTACTAAATAGCATCGTACTCATCTATAGACGGTATTCTCTACTACCGAGTTCCTTTCCTTTGTGCTTTGTCTAAACGGATTCCCACCTTTCCTTACTCCCCCCCTGTTCCCACCCCCTGGTTTATTCCCTTATAATACTCGTCTCAGTCCCACCTTCAGTTGAACATGTCTGAACCTGACCCTCTTATCGCCTCCTCTTTCGCCATGGAGACCCCGACATTACCCACCGCTGCTGCGTCTACGTCCAACCCGTCGCCAACCTTAACGGCCCAGCAACTCGAGGACATCAACCAGTAAGTGCTTCGCATTGGGCAACCCCTTTCCCCCTCCCACCTCTACATACCGTCGCCCCATTTCTGCTGGTGATCAGCCTCGCGTTGGCATAACCTAGGCTATATAGTAGCAAATGGGCTTGGCCCAGAGTTTATTTCGCTCCGGCCTCAGAATTGACCTTCCCCGGCTTTATATATATAATAACAACCCCCTTATCCGTTGGATATTCATTGACCCTGTCTACTCCTACTGAATAGAAAATACGAAGCTGCGCTGTCCCAGAGTACCCATTCGGCCGAACCCAACCTACATGGCGCCCTGGCCCCTGTCTTAGACGACAATTCACCTCAAATTAAACAAGTAGGTTATGGATGGCAGCCATTACACTCCCCATAATACCACTGGTTTGGAACATATGGGGTAGCCCGATCCAGCCGATTAATTAATAACAGAATCTACCGAACAGCCCGCTATAATACACATGTATATATAGCATATATTGAACCAACTGGTTCATTCGATAATCCCATGGGTGACCCTAATTCACCTATAACCGATGTGCCATTACGACCCCCCCCCCGATCTTTAGGATATGCTACGAATGATTGTTCAGTTTCTCGGTGATGAAGGGTATCAGATATCGAAAAACACCGTATGTGACGAGACGGGGGTAAAACAACTCGCCCAAATGAACAAAATCCAAGAAATCAGGCGCTTGAAAAAAGCTATTCTCGGTAAGTTAATCGGTGTTGTTGTTTTTTGGCACTATTCCTAACCGCGGAACCCGTGGGATTGGAATGCATCTGATATATTGGGCATGCTGTAATTAGGAAGCTTTTTCAAGGGGCTAGGAAGCACACCCACTCAATACGACCCAGCATTCCCTTATTTAATATTGTATATATATTGATCTATGCTTGGACCGCCCCGATGGGCTTGGAAATCGATGACCATTTTTAAATTTATAAAAAAATAACATAGACGGCGAATGGACCGAAGTGGAAAAACTCTGCACGAAATCGTTGGTAAAACACCAAAAGAGTTTTTTGTACATGGTTTTCCGACAGCAATTTTTAGAGCACATTGATTTACACGAATACCAAAAGGTAAATATACCTACAAGTTACTATATCCCAATGGGCAAGTATATCCAACGGAGGCTTGATAATCAAAGTCAACAATGGCAATAATGAAAGCGAAAAATAATGCCTTAATCCAAGTGAAATGCTTCTCCTTAGGTCTACACACTTTCCTCCTCCTTCCATACATCGTTTTACCCTACACTAACTCTTATATATATATATATATTATTGGTGCTATCACCTTTGCCCATACCTAGGCCTTCGCATGTCTAAACCGACGTCTCAAGCCACTTGAGTATCTTCAAACCACCAATACCGAATTTAGGGATATGTGCTATTTGCTCACCTGTAAATCAGTTCAAGATGTTCTATCATTTAAGAGTTGGGAAGGAATCGGCCCGTCTCGGTAAGTAAACCCTACAACCGTTGTGGATCTTGAGCAATGCACATTATATTCCCCTTACGGACAGTTGGCTAATATTTTCCGATTCATTTACCATATACCCTGCCTTTGGCTATAAAAAACTAACCACAGCCCAATATTACAACTATTGGTTTTGAAACAGGGAAAAGCTGGTCGAACAACTGCAACATATGATTGATTACGAGACTTTTGACAAGGATAGTAAGTTGCTGAATAACTCTCTTCAGAGGTTGAGAGCCTTTCGTCTATTTACCCTAGCGTATACTTCAATTGGTTTACAATAGACCGTTTTCACCCCACTAGATTGGTATTAACTCTTACTACACCTTGCTGGCTAATTCATTTTCATAATGGATAGGCATCCCAATTCCCCCACATCGGCTAATGACCCTCATGAAACAGGCGGCGGCCTACCAAATCGAGTCATCTAAATATCTTCCTGAGGTGCAACCGCGTATCAAAAGGTAAAAACTTACATACACAAACCCCCCCTCTCATTTTAATGATTTCAGGAAATTAATAACAACTATATAGAGCTGTCTAGTCTCGCTTTTATATATTTCTGATCATGGTAAACGGCAGTACTAACCACTCTGATGAGTCTCGCTGTGGTAATAAAAAACTGGCCCATCTACATGTACAAATTTCCTTCTTCGGCGATTTAGTCTGCTACAAGACTACAGCAGTTTCGTGATTCCTAACAATGTCCAAAACACCTTCGTGGGCCACCGTGGCAGTATTAAATGCGCCATATTTGCCGGCCACGCAGACCAGCTCATCGCATCTGGTGCAAGGTAAGGCTCGCTCCCGTGTCGTGAAGGGGCCATTTTCATATTTTTAAGACATTCTGGTGCTACTCCCCACCATCCTAAATGGGAGAAAAACCCTACGATGGGGGAACCCGATATTCCACTTCCGCAATTTTTTATAATGGGCTAATCCTAGTATCTCCCACCCATGGACCCTTACCCGGCTATACCCCCGTCCCCTACCTTACCACTAATTCGGATACTTCATCTTTATGCATATTGGCCCAATACCGGATCCGTTCGCTAGTGATAACGAAATTCGACTGTGGGACATCGACACCAAACAGTGCGTGAATGTTCTTAAAGGCCACGGTGCTAAAATCTGGGACCTTTGCTGTGACAGCACTAGCACCATGCTCGCCAGTGCCTCAGGGGATGGCACAGTCAAGGTAATTTAAACCATATGATTGAAAGAGCACACTAATTGTACTGGGAACTAACATTATGAATTCACTATGACTACGACGCCCCAACATGCACGCATTAGGTCATAGACCACCCATATTTAGGGAATGCCTTGTATTACGAACTAATTATAATTGCTGCAATGCCTTTGTTTATATACGGTATACTATTATTGATATGGTTTATGTAGCTGTGGAACCTGGAAAACCCCAGTCAGGCCACCTGCGTGTCTACACTGGGTGACCATAGGGGCGATGTCTACAGCGTATCTTACCACCCCCTAAATGTAAGTCGAATGTCTGCTATTGTGCCTCTCGGTCGCCCTTGCCCCACCTCTACTCTCTTGGTCGACTCCGAAAAAGAACCGACCCCTGTGGTTCATTCAATGGCTAACCATTGTGAATGTTAACCTTGGACCACCCTAACTAACCCTTCACTCTATCTTTGATTTTACTGTTCCTACCCCCCATAGACTCACATTACCACTGGAGGTTATGATAAAATAATCCGCCTATTTGATACTCATACCGGGACCTTGGTCAAATCGTTTGGTGGACACGATTTGTCAGTGTCACAAGTATCCTTCAACCCCTTGGGTAACCTTATTGTTAGCGGGTAAGTTTAGAACAAAAAGCTGATGGGGGTGTTCATTAGTATCGAACCACGGACTTTCTAAATGTATTCAATCAGGTTCAAAGGAGACCTGTTATTATCAGGGTTTGGTGCTATTTCGGGAGTATATCCTCTTACCTTTGAACCAGCCATGTAATGGCATCTGATATACATTTAGGCAACACCACTTCGGTATTTATAATTATAAGTATATTCTAATTTTGTGACCTGCCCATAGATCCAAGGACAAAACCATCAAGTTTTGGGATATCCTATCGGGAATCTGTATCAAAACCATATCGGTCCACCTGGGGGAAGTCACGAGTGTAACCATGAACACCAATGGATCCCTATTACTTTCCAGCTCCAAGGACAACTCGACTCGCCTCTGGGACGTTCGGATGATGAAACCCATCCAGAAATTCAAAGGGCACCAGAACATCGCCAAGAATTTCATTCGCTCTGGCTTCGCCCATAATTCACTAGTTATCAGTGGTTCGGAGGTAAAGTTGATTAGTTCACTCTCTCCAATTTCTTTTTGTATTTCCATGTATATACACTACTGGGATATGCTAGAGAAAAACATAGTTCATAGTTAATTATCCCTTCACATGGGCACATCACCTTCGTATATTCCAGGTGCTTATGTACCCAAGGCAGTCCATCTAACCCTTATATCCACCAATCTACACCACTTATGGTATGGTTCTTACCTTTTCCGACCCGATGGGTTAATATAATATAGGACGGCATCGTGTACCTCTGGGACCAGGACTCCGGCTCAATTGTCCAACGTCTAGCGGCCCACCAAGGCACTGCCTACAGTGCCGCCTGGAGTAACAAACGGGGTCTCCTATGTAGTTGTAGCGACGATAGCACCGTAAAGACTTGGAACTATGATGCCGCAAAGCCCTTAGTGGCTTAAACCCAGCACCAATCTCCTTTCCACGCCATTCACAATTTATAATATTACTGCCACGGGCATAACTGTAGTGTGATTGGTCTGACATTGCCCAAAGGTCCACCTACTATCATCACCAGCCCTTCTCCCATTCCTATATCCTTTGGTCTATCGCATTTTGCACCACTTATTATGAATACCTCGAAATCGGTATTACACTGAACATTCAACTGAAAAGCTCTACTAATATATTGAACGGTTCATCAATAAATATAAATATATATATATATGATGTGCATTTTGATATTCTATAACACGACGGTTGATTAATAAACAGTCACTGGGATTATGAAGAAGTGAAGGGAACTAAAGAATCCCGATCGAAATGGCACTCAGACGGTTAATTGGGAACAATAGCCTGCCGATGGCGACATGGCAACTAAAAGAACCCCCCAGAACACGCGCACGTATATGTATACATAAATGTATATTTAAAAATAGAGGTAGGAAAGGGGGCGAAACGAAATTGAGTGTAATTAAATACTAAGATAAATCAACATGCGTATGAACGAATAAATTTGCCCGAGAACATAAACGAAATATTAAACCACAGAAAAGTACGGTGGAAGAAATCGAGGTACAGGGGATATAACTAGCTAGAAGATAAACTAAGGATCCGCAATCATCACTATTAGGGCCAACTGGACACGTACATTAATAGTTTGGACCCTTGAAAAAGGGTAAAAGGAAGAGGGGGGATAATGGAAAGGGGGCTGGTTACTCAGATCCAGGCCCATGGAGAGAAAATCGAATCATAATGTAGTAAGGTAAAGAGATATTCGCATGAAGCTTCATGACGACCAGGTACATAGCATGGGAACAGCTGGTCAGAAGAGTATGACGAAGAAAATGGTGGTTTCGGCAATGAAATAGAAAGAATAGCACCACAGGCATACGTTTCAAGTAGATACGATTGAAAAGCCATCATCGTAGGGATCGAAGTTAGAAAAACAGCCAGAAATAAAAAGGTAAATAAAATGGTGGTTCACCAACGAAGATGAAAGTAACTAAATATGTATGTATATGTGGGCAGAATAGCGAGCACGACTGTGCTGCCTCTAAAGCTACCAAATTCAAATATTAGTAATGGACTGGAATGACTGGTATTGATAATAAAGAAGGAAATAGGCATAAACCACACCCATGGACTAAACCGGGGGAAGGGGATCATACAAGCATGGCTCGTACTTGCTTTGGTGTCGATTCCTGGTTCAAGTTCTTGGTGCTATAACGAAGGGCATTCATTAAGTTTTCCGAGTGGGTATTCGGGTTCTTTTCAATAACTTGGATTACAGACGGTACCTATGATTTGTCCGAAGATGCAAAAATTAACCAAAAACAAAATTATGGATAAGTGGAAAAATAGAAAAAGATATTCACTAGACATTTGTAAAATTGAGAAGTGAAGTGATAATCGATGGGTTGGCTAAGAGTTGCAATACTAGTATAGTATAAAACATGTGGATATATTAGGTCCGCCGATTCGACTTACATTTATAGAGGAATTGCGCTGGAAGACACCATCCGGGAGAAGATGGTCATACAAAATTGTCGAAGCCACGATCACCCGCAGAGAGAATAGGGCACGCTCTCCGGTTTGGCCACTGATAGCCAGGATTCAAGGCAATTACCATTCAAACGGCACCAAAAAGAAATGATTTACAATTAATGTTAGTACATTTCCCAAACGAACATGGGCTGGAGGACGTAGGGAATAATAAACAGATAAATGACCATACATCCAATCTATACTTTCATTGGTTGAGCTGTTAATTCGAGATGATATTTTGTTATTTAACTTACCCACTACGTGTCAGTGAATTGTAGCACACGGCCGAAAGACAGGCCAGTCCCTCGCAGACTAGATTGGCGTTTGACTCGTTCTAAGATGGTAAGACAAAATGGAATCGAGTGAAATAAGAGACCCTTACAGTTAGAAAGAGATAGGACAATGTTTGCTGATGTCCGTATAGGGTCTGACTAGACGATTATTTACCCCGCAAATAATATAATGAAGAGATTCTCTACTAAGCATGATTCGCAGTAAAGGCGTGTTCTTGAAGTCTATAAGGAGACGCATTATGCATGATACATACCTTATTTACGTAGGAGGTCAAGGAATCGGTCACCATACGCAGCATGGGGTTGGGGTAGGCGTAGAAGAGCGACATTTGATTGGTAATATCATCCGGAACAATGGAGTCGAGTAGTGTCGGCTGAGTAAGAACAAATGGCATAATCAAATATGGTGGGAGGTGAGGGATAATAGGAATAAGTAATGATTCAAAGATGGGTTGTGGGCGGGACTACAGATAATCTTATTAAGTGCTATGACTGAATTACACTACCCAAGTATCCAAAGCACTATTAGGTAGAAATAGAATTCCAGCACACCATTTCGGTGATTTTAGCAAATACTTACATTGGAAGTTTGCTTCAAGCGGTGCAAGGTCCTCCGGTAAAATGAAAAATCATTTTGGATTGACGGGTTGGACATCTGAGGAATATATGATGAATACATGGTTTAATCGGTAGATCCCCAAGTAAATATGTATATATTAAAAACAAAAAATTGTATGTAACTGATTAAATACTGATTCGCGAAACCAAGCAGTCACGGAGATTAGTTCAAATAAGAAATCAAACGTGATAATCTGATAACCAATATTATTATTACGGTGGATTATTAGCCTACCTTCAGCTCATCGAAATCCATCGAAATGTTCAGGATGGAAGCTAGCATCCGAACCAACCGACCATGCTTAGTAAAACTCGAGGTTACGGATAGTGACTCATCCGAGCACAGCGGGTGAATAAGATCGGGAATGATTTTCTCTGTGTAGGTTGGAAAGGAAATAAAGGGAGTGGACAAACATAAGTCAGAGAAGGAAAGGGAAGGATATGGTGGTTAATGCTAAAGTAAATAACAATAACAGGTGTAGTGCCCAGTGGATTTGGAAAGGTTAGGGTGATTGAAAAACCACAATGGCAATATACAGTCTATCGAAAAAGCCAAAGAGACGTATTGGGAATGGATACTTACCGAGTTCGACGGAACATTCGAAAAATTGCCGTAGAACGCCGACCGACGGGGTAAGTTGCATCCAGGCGGAGTTTTCGTTGTCCGGGGTGGGGTTCGAGATGGCCTGAGATTAGTAAGAGAAACCAAACAATGATAGAAATATAGCCACATGAATTAAGACAAAAACCGAAGAGGTTTACTTGATTTAGAGTTTGGGTGGCAATAATAACCCGGATGTATTGTACTGAATACAACCTACCATTCGAATAGCATCGGTACATGGTGGGTATGAACGCAATTTTTGGATTAAAACGGCAGCATTTCTAATGGTCTGGACGGCGGTGGCATAGTTGGGGTGATCGCCATTTGAGTCCAAGGGGGCTACAAGTTTCCATGATGTTTGAAGTGGTTTAAAACGACCGTTGAGTTGGAGCACGTAATAAAACAAGCCGATGCAGAGGGATGCAGGTGAAATAGGGTATATAACAGCCAGACAAGACAAGTTGATATACAGTGAGTAGACGAGCAATATGGCGAGCAGTGGTGGGAATGAGAAGGGGAGAGTGTCATTGAAGGCGTATAGGAATCGAGGGGGTAGCAGTGAGCAAATACAACAATAACAGAGCCAGAGGCGCATCAAACAGTGGGGCACAGGAATGTTTGAGACCGCCACAGAGCAATTAAAGGGTAGAAGGGGGGGCCAACAGCGAGGAATTCGTATAGAATGCGAAATAGTGCGAGTAGGACTAGCAGCTATATATAAATAGCCGGCGATAGCCCACATCAATTGCTTTAAACTCCCTGGAGGTGGAGGAGGGTCGGATGGAAAAAATATATATGGCTGAAGGCCAGCAGCCCAGTACAAGTAATATTTAAGCATTGCTGATATCCCCCAATACTATAACTATCTTCCATCATGCAGCCAATATAAACAGACCCCACACACCATAGTATTGATGAGTAGGTAAGAGGTTAAACAGTAACCCAGATAGGTGTAACCAACCAACCCTTGGGACCCAGGTTCGGCTAAAATCCCCCATCTGGTCTTTCTAGATGGGGGAGGCTTCCCCCGGCTGGGCGGGAAACCTATAATTAGAGTTAGACACGCAACCTACCTTGCAAGTCCATGAGGAAGTCGCCGTAGGGACTGAAGCTAGAGCTCTCCCAGGCGACCGAGCGGAAGGCGGATAGTATGGCGCCCATGGTATAGGGGTGTATTGAGTGGTAGTGAAGGAGCGGGAATCAGATGAGTGGTAAAAGGAAGTGAGAGAATGTGTATATTAATAATAAAAAAATGAAGAGCCTCTTACGTGTCGCAAACGAAGGAGCGAGTAAAGAGGGGGGAGTGGGAATAGAGAGAAAGAGAGACTAGAGAGTGGGTAAAGAATGGCGTAAGTTCATGGACAGCGACTGGCGCGGTTGAATAACGCGGGGCTACCGTAAGTAAGGAGAGTTTGAGGAAGACTGATGGCGTGAATTTGGGAGGTATGTTTTTTAAAAAAAGAAACTAAGCAACAGAACGTGACATGAGGTTGTGGAGTGGAATGTGAAGCTCGCCTCAGATGGGAAGTAACAGGGTAGGTAGAAGAACGAGATGGGAAAGAGAGTAGAGTGGACGGTAGTGTTGAGCAAAGGAGTAGACGAAAACGAGAATGAGCGAGAGAGAGCGAGAGCAAACTCAGGGGGAAGCAGAGGAGCCGTGAAGAGCGAATTCAAACTCAGTGGAGCATAACTGGGGGGGGGGGGTAGTACGTGTGTATATATATAAATAAATATATAAAGTAGTTAGCTATAATGGGTTGAAATACGAGAGAGTACTAAAGAGAAAAACAAGCGAAAGGGAGCAGGAGGAGGGGGAGAGGGGACATATATAATAATGAAGCGGCGCATATACGAAGAAGAAAGTATCGGGTATTAATACCACCGAATTGAACAAAGACGGGGGAGAGAGTATATGCGATAGAAACGCGTTGGGGGGGCCAGCCAGAGCTGGGTCTTCGCGAGCCTTGTTCCGTATAAATCACTCTCCTTACCCTCTCTTTCTATTAATATCTATATTTATATATAATAGGGCAGCAATTCACCTGGCCTAGCATATCGAAAGAGCTTAGTTATCCACTATTCGATTTAATCCAGGCCGCTTTACTCTAATAACCCGCTTTTCTCTAGACGGATGGAGGAGTGAAACTTCCTGTCCGGCCCTTTTTTCAGGTACCCACTACTCTCATTCGATGCCAAATTATACAGTAGCAGGACATGTGTCAAGTGAATAGTGGTCGGGCCCAGGGATATGCTGCATTGGCTGCTCCCTTTCTACATTCACCACCATACTATATTCACACACCTCAGCAACCCTTGCCAAAGTAAGTCCCTGGCTAAAATAGAAATATAGCCATTGCTATGAAAATTGAGAATGTCATGGAAATATAAGGGGTGAAAGTAATCACAAAATAAATAAAAACCTGCTAGAGACTATATAAATATACCTTTAAATGTAGATAGAAGGGCTTGTGCTCATAACTAACTACCACTGCTATAGGCCACAACAACACATCCCCCCCATCTCACTTTAACATAAACCTATTTACACAGACCACAGCAATGAAATAAGCAGCATCTCTGCACCCCTCTAGGTAGGTAGGTGGTAGTAAGTAAATAAGATCAACCTAACAGGGAGGAATGACCCACTCACCTGAACACCATTGGAGGGTAATCGCTGCTATTCACTACACAGGACTCTCTCTATCTTTTTCTCTCTTGCGCACCCCTCGCGCTCTAACCGTATATGTATAAGCAGCAACTGGTCGATTTAGCCATAATGGGTTAGGCAAAGAGCGGCATCGACTGATTAAAGATATAGATTACCCCTCCCCAATCACCACATCCAAAATGAAACTAAGAGGCAGTTAGGCCAAGTTAAGCCATCCTCTCGCTAGAGAATCGATACATATATATATCGCCAGATATCCCCCCCTCCATCTACCACTTCCTTCGGACTTGGCCCGCCATTCCATTCCGCATGGGATAAACCACGAAACCCCTTGGAATCTGCCCCCAAATGGTCGTCGTTCCATTAAATGATATATAGATACACTACGCCACGCCCCAGTCATTCCGATTAACCAGTGTCATCGTCTCTCCCACCTCCACACTCCCTCCCCCTTACCCCGAAACTTCACTATTTTCACACTCTCACTCACAGTTTCATTTTCACAAACCCTCATGAAATTTACGCACTTACCACTAGGAATGGTGTATATATTCTAGATAAAAAACAGGTAATTATTCCCCTCCCTCCCCATTACACCCACTCACTCACTCACTCACATTCCTTTTACGGCCGCCCTTATTCCCACCCCGCTAAACGGCTTCAATCAACTCCCTACACACATTTTAGTAATGCCATATCTTCGGATACTAATCATGCCCCGGTTGTGTGACTAATACGCGCCTAATCTCCTATGACCTAATGACCTACCAGACCCAGTATCGTACTAGGGCGAGTCTCGCAACTCCTCCAAAACCTAATGATGAACCCGCCTACCTGAAACCCCCCCCCCAAGATTTTCCTCGGCCGCCCAGGCCACCTGATGCCGATATTCGCGGGAATCACGACCAATCAATCAACCAACCAATCGGCATGGTAAATATATGTATCTTATAGTATAATCCATGATCATGTGAGAGACAACACGAGACAGATTAATCCCGTTCTCCTTACTCTATCCGTAACAACTAGCATGTGTAATTTAACCCGTGTACAAATATTGATATGGGCCAGTTTACCCAAAAAAGGACCGCGGATTAAACAATATTGGTTAAGGGATAAAGGTCGAGAAATGAGTCCATACCATGCGATCAGAAGAGACTCATATAAAACCCCACCCGCTCCAACCTCGCTGATAAGCCCTGTCGAGTAGATGGATCACCAATTGATACAAACAATACAGCATGTTTTAGTATACCCAGAAGTTACATAAATAACAACCCGTAGGGCTCCAGGTATTTTTCAGCACACGAATCGAGGCGAATCGTGGGTAAACTTTAGATACATTTACCAAATCATGTCATTTTAAACAATCCTATTTAATAGATTATAAGTACATAACCAACAAATGCAGATTTATTTCTTGAATAATTACAAAAGGGGGGAGGGAGGGAGAGTGGGAAGAATGTGGGATATGTATGCCAAAGTATAGGAGACCCTTATAAAGTCTTCATCAGAGTAGCTCTTAGTAATAACAAATGTACTAGATCAACAGGGTCACAGATCCCCATCCGACAAATCAAACTCCGAGTCGTCAAATGACAAACTATCAGCCAGAGACGGGAGGTCCGATGGGCGACGCTGGGTGGACTTGGCAATCTCTGGGGAATAAGGCGGCAGTGGTGATTGGTGATGGATATGGGACGCCGCCTGGATCTGGGTGGCAGTGACCGATGGTGCCGATGATACGGATGTCGATGCCGCTGACAAATTCATGGGCGTTAAAGTGGTCGGGGAATGGGAAGGTTGGGAATAGTGCATAGGCGGCCTCCCCTGGTAATGTTGAAACGGACGAAAGTTATCATGACCACTACCGGTGGTAGCTACGGGATGGGCTGGTACAACCGGGGAAGAGGCAGGGGGAAGGGAGTGTACTATACCCGATGAAAACATGGTGGGGGGATGCGATACCATTGTACGTGGGCCATGCTCAGTCGCTGACATGGAGAGGGTCGGCCGGCGGCCACTGGCCATGGTATGCTCCGAGCTAGGGAAGGAACTCATCATGGCAGCCGGCCTGGTAGCCGCAGTAGTAGTGGCCACCACAGCAGCAGCAACACCAATGCCAGGGGGGTGGGATACAAATGGAGCAGATGCAGGAATTCGAGACGGGGGTGGGGGTAAAGAATAACCGGTATTACATATGATTTCGGACTTAACAGGGACCTGGAGGGGAAGAGGTGTCATCTGAGATGAAGTTCCAAAGGACGAAGAAGCGGACCGCTTCATGCCCATTCCGATAGGCTGGAAAGTCTCGGCGGATGGTGGTAGGGAGGGTGTCAGCGGTGGATGGGAAGAGGCAGCTCCCCCCAGACCAGGATGGCCCGAAGCCGGCGGCCCCGCCATGCCGGCTGTACCAGATACAGTAGACGTAACCGTTGGTGTGGCCGGCACTGGGGGAAGTTCAGGCACTTCGACAATCTCATGCCCAGCGAAAAGAGACCGCGGTAACCCAGGCGCCGATCCCTGAGTCGCACCCCGACCATCCTCAGGTAAACTGTCCTCGTTATATGAAGGCCGCGACATAACCGCATTGTAATTAAACCGCCACAGGGTTCGGGTAGTTTTGAGCGGCTCGCGGTCGGGTAACAGGATACCACGGCGGCCGCGCGTTTGACGCCGTTTGCGACGGATATCGCGATCATCGTCTTTCTCTTTGCGCTCCAACTCAAGAGCCGATAACTCCACCAAAGAGGGGGTAAATTCGTTGACTTCCCGGGATGATCGGACTACCGTCGAGATGGGGGGTAGAAACGCCCCCTGAAGATCTAGGTCTTCAACTAGCGAACCATCGAAAGGATACCCGAGCAGAAGTAATGATTTGGTATAAATGAAAAGCTGTTCCCGGATGGAATGGGCCACTGCGGTCAGGAATTCGCCGGATAGACCCAGGTCCGCACAGAAGGATGCGGCAAAATGTTCGGGGTCCTGGCAGCCCTGGCCCAATTCCCAGATTTGACGATTGAACTCCCGCAATTGGTGACCACCATCTTGACTGGTGTCCATTGGGGCATCAGGGGTTGACGTAGACTTCAATGGAGCGTGACTATCATTGGTCGGGCAGGTACAAAGGTTTGTAGCGCCCGGGGGACCTGGGTTAAACGCTATATGGAACAGACCATAGCCTAGATCGGGGGCCGTAGGCCCTGGGGCACTATTCAGTACACCATTAGAGTCCTCGGGTATAGAAGAGGATGGTGTGGGTATAGGGGTTTGACTGTCTGATGGGCATTTGCAGCGGGTACATGAGGGCGGGTTGGTCGACCGAGGCTGAGCGGCCGCTTCACATTCCGCTATCAGAATATCCCACTGAGTTCGGGAAGGACCCGGTCCGGTACTATTTGATTCGGCTTCAGTTTCCATCAGATTCTGCTTAATTTTGTAGGCCTCGGCAATTATGTTTCGTCCCACGTCCCACTCGAACTGGTCCATCAGCGCCACGTTCCCAACAGTAATATCGATGCGGATCACCACTCGAAGGTCGTTGGTCGCTAACCGAGGGCCATTCCCGGACGATGATGACGGATGAATACCCTGGGCGGTAGATTCGGACTTTACCTTAACATCCGGAAACAAAATGTCCGAGTGACTCTCTGCCTGGGATAAGTAGCTATGGCCTTGGTAATCCGCAATCTGCTCTTTCATCTGTTTCACCATCCCCGGCACAAACAGGGTGGAAGGGAGTTGCAGATCTTCGCATAGGGTTTCGGCGAACAGTTCGTGTGAAATAAGGGTATCATTTAGGTTCCACGTGAAAGTATCCCGTAACCGGTGGCCGTCGGATTCTAATTCAATTCGGATAGGAACCAGGCGCTCGTCAATCTGGGCTTGGGCATACAACTGTTCACGGGAGGAGCAGGGGACGGGTCGTTTACGGAGGCGATTGGGCCGGCTGGACGATTGGACCTGGACAAGGGGGTGCGGATAGGACATTAAGGCCTCCCATGATGGCAGGGGCTTGATACCTGGAAACACATAGCGGTCTCCGACCATCATCCGCTGCAGCTCCAGTTGCTGGTGCCCCTGGATAAGTCGGTTTTTACTGGCCTGCGCTTGTTGGACAAAGGCTCGGTCCAGAGTCTCTTTATCCTGCTGGTAGTGGGTTACGCTGTCTTCGTACATTTTACGCTTCTGCGAGGGGAGTGACACGGTGTCCACTGGGGACCCGGTTGGTTTGGGGGGAAGGGCTGATGCAACCGGACGGGCGGGCAGGCTAGGCTCTTGGGATACGGCACCCTTAGCATTGGGGCCCGACAAAGTGGCATTCGATCCGTTAATGGCAAAACGACCCGCCGACGGTTGACCGACCGGCGATTCGTTGTGAAATGTTAGTCGCGAGGGAGTTGCTACAATTGATCTAGCCGAGGTATCGCCGGGGGGGACGTGGGCAATATTAATCTGGCTCATCAATTTGGCCTGGACGTCAGGGGGCAGCGGGGTAGGGGAGTGGAGTTCGGAAATTAGCGTCGCAGCCAGGGAGGTGGGGTTGGGATTGGTGGACAGCCGCCGCATATCCTGACCGGATGCACCGGGGGTAGGGGTCGCCGGGGTGGATGGTGGGTGGCCGGGTGTGGTCGGGGAGGCCTGGGCTAGTCTACCCGAAGAAGTTCTTTTCCGATTACTCTTGGATTTGGGGGAGGGGGCCGGTGGGGAGGCGGCGTGGGCAAGGTAGCCCCCCGACCCGTTGGCCAGGAACATGGACTGCATACCCATAGCATGATCATTCGGGGTGGCCAGGGGGTTGGGGCTCGGGGCCGTCGATGATGAGACTACTTGGAACTGACCCACGCCAGCGTGGAGGGGGGAGGTGATTTTCCTATTGAGGGATAATTTGGTAGCATTCGACCCAGCAGCACCCACCACTGACGACGCCCGACTGCTCAGGGGCGACGACGCCGCCGCGCCCATAGATCCGGGATTGGGGGTTAGTCGGGCAATGGGAGACGGGCCGGGGGGCTGACCAACCATGCCCATTGGGTTAGCGGCCGGCCGGGGTTGAATGGGAGCCGGATTAGAGCTTTGTCGTTTGATGGCAGTACCCGGCGGCTGGGGGGTTCCTCCCCCCTGATTGATCTGACCGGGGGGTAGCTGTCCGGGCCCTATATTCATCATAACCCCGGGGGGGCGTTGTTGCGGGACCTGGAACTGCTGGAAATGGTGGGGATTCTGGGGGTACCGCTGCATCGCCTGGAATTGTTTCTGCTGAAGCTGTTGACTCTGAATCATATTGTTCATGAGGGTTTTCTGTTGCTGTGGGGTCATACTTTGGGCCATTTGGAACCAAGGGTTAAATGGAGGCCGTCCACCCATACCACTGGCCATGGCGGCGGCTTGGAACTGGGCCTGGTTGACAAAGGACTGGCCCGGGTTTGGTGGGCCCATGGAATGGAGGTTAAGGCCCCCGGGAGAGGGGTGGACTCCCTTGCCAGCGGAATAATTGGGGGTAGCATTGGGATTAGACAGTTTTATGGCATTTGCGGCTGAGTTGGGTGGTTTGGATCCGTTGGCCTGTTGCTGCTTTGCGACCGTAGAATCCCAAAGCTGGTTGAGGATGTTGATGCTCTCCCCGTTCAACTGGTTCTTTTGCTGGAGATCTAGGATATTCTGCTGTTCGGACGGTGGTAAATTCATCATTTGAAGCTGCTGGGGTGTAAATGAGGTCTGGGTGTTGGATCTAGCGGTGGGGGTCGGATGATGTGGCTGGGATGGGCCGCCATCGGCACTGGGAGGCTGTAGAGTGGCTGGACTTTCGGCTTGAAGTCCGTGCGCATTGATCGAGGACGATGTGGGTATTGGTGGCTGTGGTGGTGGTGGTTGGTGCTGGTGCTGCTGCTGCTGTTGTTGGTGTTGCTGTTGTTGGTGTTGCTGTTGTTGGTGTTGCTGTTGTTGGTGTTGCTGTTGGTGATGTGATGGTGGACGCGCCATTTGAGCACCGGAATGATAGCCGAGTTGCGAGAAACCACCCAGCCCAGCCTGGTTAGGGTTATTCATCATGCCTATATTGAGGCCCGCGTTAGGACCCATGAGAGGGAGACCAGGGTTCGAAACACCCCCCATACCCGTCGCCCCGGCGTTAGGATTGCCATTGACGTTGGGGGCCATGTGATTGGGGAAATTGAGAGTACCGACATTCCCAGGCATGTTATAAGGAAACATGGGGTTTCCGCCTTGGAAGTACTGCATATTGGGTGGACCGGGTGCATTGCTAGTGGGGATGTTACTGCTGGCCAAAGAAGGGTTGGACGGGTGAGCTGTGCTAAACGCGGGCTGGCCGTAAAGGCCACTTTGATGAGCAGCCAAGTACGGGTTGTTGGGGTAGGCGCCAATCGGGGGAGCGGAAGTGCCAGGGTTGAAATTAGGCCGAATTTGACCCGCGAAATTCAGGTTTGGTTGTTGAAAGTTCGGCAGCTCGTTGGACATGGCCGGCCGAAACAGGTATAAAAGCAGGCTAAGCCAAGTAAATATAAAAAATAAAGGTGGGCCGTATGGGGAAGTGCGTGTATCAAGCTAAATAGAGTCAGGGTATCTAGGAAATCGGTATTTTGATAGAACGAAAACTAGGGAGCAGGGGTTGTGCGCAATAGAAACTAGATACTAAACCAACCTCAATAAAAAGGGAGGAATAAGCGTGAGCAGGGATGGGGGGACCACGGGACAATGTGGTGGAGGATAGCTATGTCGACAAAAACAATATAAGGGGAATAGCTTAGAATAGAGGTAGGGAAATAAGATAAGAATAACGGGATTCAAGGCGCGTGAATTGACTATAGATGGCCAGATGGTTATGTAAAACGCTGGTCAGAGACCATCCAATGCGACCAGGGTGGTCTATATATGTACGCGTTAAGACCAAGGAATACGCTACGGGGTGAATAGAGTGGAGGGGGTAAGGGGGGAGAAGATCACAAAAGGCGTATTAAGGGAGAAGAATGATTGCAGATCGACTTGGCAAGTAAAGAAGTTCTGGGGAGGGAGTTGGTATAAAAGCCGCGTGAGGGGGGAGTGGTGAGCCAAGTAGCGGTCGAAAATGGAGTCGTTAATATCGGTGAGAGATAAGTGAGGTTAAGTCGCGACTGGCAGTTCCAAAGCGGAGATAGTATAATAGTAGGCAAATTTAAAGAAAAGGAAGCGCAGAGCAGTTGTTGACAAGGGCGTTTGGTTAGTGGAAAGTAAAGCGCATATACACATAGTGGTGGCAGGGCTTATACTACCTAACCTATTCCTAGGCCTATAGCCAAGTAAGCAGTGGTCCACAAAAGAGCCGCAGGTGGGGGGAATGCTTTTAATTTTTAAAGGGGAGGGGTATTTTATGACCCACTAACGAGCGACCCCCACTCGGAAATAGTTCTAGAGGTATGAGATAGTACCAGGTAGAAAAGAACGGAGCTATGAACCTACATAAACGATACCCGCCGAAACCCTAGAGATAAGCAGCTGGAAGACCGAAAGAAGCGAAGACCGAGTAGGGAGGGAAAGAGACTCGAGCTCGGTAATGGGAACTGATAGAAGGCGGGGGAGTGTGTGACAAGAAGCGCGTAGTTTATGGGGTATAACTAAAGAGGCGATCGGAAAAGACTAGCAACAAAAGGGATCGAGTACTAAAGAAGGAGGGAGTTTGGAAACAAAAGGGGAAAGAGAAAAAAGACAGTTGGGCTCTCATTCAACCTCCCAGCTACATTGGTATTAGGTGTGGTGGGGTCGTCTCTCTTTCAGTTTGGCTGTATGCAGTGGTATATATATATATATATATATGTGTGTGTGAGGAATCTTTTACAACCAAAACTGTCGTTGAGAAGTGAAGTAGTATAGCAGCATATAGATAAAGCGATCGAGACTAATGCATATAATATGAAGAAGGTAAGTTTATTGTCTCGTTGGCAGGACATACTAAGCCGGTTAGAGAAGGAGGAGTTATAGGGTTAGAGGAAATATGTAAGATGGTGGGAGTAGTAACTGGTATGAGCCGTTCTTATTCCTCAGACTCCTTGATTGCGGAGGTGCAGGGGGACCCCATTAAATGGGATATATATATATATATATATATATATAGTCTCCATCAATGAAATGCCTCTCTTGTTCTGCATTACGTTGGACATGGCACTATCGCGGGTATCGATCGCCAGCGACCAGTATAAAATGTCGTCTTTGGAGCCGGTGTACAGCTCCACTCCACACTCAACGACCCGATAATTAGAATCCCCTTTGGTTATTAGATGCGACTAAAATGTATTCTGACTTTTCCCCACTGACCACGAAGCGTCTTTAATTGACCAAATTGGATAAGAGGGGTCCCCAAATATCGGGCTGGGGAGCTATTAAAAGCGCAGTTCCGAGGATTTGATACGTCTACCATATACATACTAGTCGGCAATGTGGGAGAAAGGTCTAATTTTAACATTCAAATTTCCCAGTCTCATTACATTTCCAGTCCCCCCCTTCCCGAGAACCCTGACCGGTCCCCTTAACTCGCCACGTTGGACGGGCCAACGGAACAAGGAATTCACTCAGCCTATCACCTATGTGGGAAGGTGGGGATGGCCACATTATAGAGCCGGCTAATAATAATAATAACAGTAGTACTAGTAATATTATATATATATATATATAAACAACCCCGACGGTGGTAATGACTGGGCAGTGGTAATTAGGGGAACTAATAGATCTTTCCACTCAACGGTAGGGAACGAGGTAAACCCTGAATCCCACGGATTTATTCACAGCCCGATAGAGGGGCACGCGTGTTATACTCCTCCTCCTATTAATTCGTCCCCTGGATAAGATGGGGGATATGTACGCGTTTCGTCTCGACGCGCCCAGGGTTTCCTGGGTTGTACGGAGCCAACCTTCGGGAATAAATACTGGCTAGGGGAAAAGAGACGGGGGCTCTGTTTAACCAACCATCGCTTTCAACAGGGGGAAGAAGGGTGAGGCAGATCCCCCTCCTCTTCCCTTCAACAGTGAGCGAATCCTCTTGTGCCACACAACTGCTACCATAATGTACACTCCCCTCTCACTGTCTAGATAGTAGTGCTGGGGGATGATGGTGAGGGAAGAGAGAGAGGGTTGGTTGGGCGTCTGTACATTTTAAAATCACGTGCATCTTATTATATGTCCATCTCTTCTTTCCCCTATGGCTCCTTAAATTCTGCTTTTCCAACCAAAAAAATACCACACCAGGATCAGCAGCCGGACAGAGCACCTCAAATAATTTTACAGTCGCACAGATCTAGCAGTAGTATTAGTATTAGTTCGCTATAATAGGTAAGGTCGTCTTGGGAAGATTTCCTGGCTTAGCATGCCAACTGGTTCTCGTGACAAATCATGTAGGGGGTGCAACTACACTGAATCGTACTAAATGTGCGTACCGGCCCTGCCAAATCTGTCAGCATTTATTTGACATGCAGGCCTCCAGTATTTGTATTTTGGTCCCATATATCCATGGGCCAGTTGGGGACCTACTATTTATATTCTTACATCTGGTTTATTGAACATCTTAACCCATCGGTAACACAATCCTCTTCACTCTCGTTTTTTAGCTGCCGTATAGTTCTAGCGATTAAACCGATTGCAAAACCAACCGTGGGCTGGATGCACTTTATGTACAGCCATGTGTTGCACAAATGAGAGGCTGGGCAAGGCAAGGGCTTTTCACGCTTAATGATATGTAAGGCGGAATTGTCACGAGAGGGTGATAGGGTGGTGGGCACATCATGCGCGGCGTTATGTGGCTCTCCAGCTTCAGAATGCTCAATCTGACCAACTCTCTCTCCACCAACTGTTGCTATATATAGCTTTAGCAGAGAGAGGGTGGGGGTTTCGGATGGTGTCATTGGCGTGGTATCACACGCACTCCGCCAGGAGACTGGGGCTTTAATTTAATACCCCGGCCGAAACAAACAAAGGGTCTCTGATGGCGAATCTCATACCGGGTTGAATAAAATCGCGGATTCTACGACTGGTACTGTTCGGTAAAAATACTACTACTGTCCACGCTTTCACAGACCACCGTCCGGCCCCAGCTTGCTCACAGACATTATACATTTTATATTATTATTACTATTATTATTATCATCATCATTACCACTGCGCCAGCCATGCTGTTCCGCTCATATACGCCATCTTCTCTCTTATTTATGTAATTTTAATGGCTTAGTTATTCAAAACGCTACTTTGTATTGTCTCCTACAGCCCATCCCTTATTACCCAGTCCGTTCAAAACGGCGTCCTCCCTAATATTGCAACATATATCCCTTTGTTCCTTTCATATTATCCTGATTAATATCAATTTAGACCTGTCCCTTTTTGATTATTTATTCCAATAACGTTTACAATTACACTTTTTTTATCGTACAGTTATCGGTCAATTATATCGGATTCTAGCCGGTTTTTCATAACCTACCGCCTTATGTCATGGTAGTTTGGGCGGATAATAATTACGAGGTGGGCGGTATCAAAGGAGTCGATTACACCGTTGCCTCGTACGACGACCAGAAAAATGACCTAAAAGATACGGGAGATGGTCCCTCTCCGGACGAACCTGCCAGCGACTCCAACGCACCCGTTGAATTACCACCGACCATGGGCGTGTTGAGCGGCACCGCCCTAGTTTGTGGCCTCATGATAGGTTCGGGGATTTTCTCGACCCCCGCCAATGTCCTAACTTTAACAGGTTCGGCGGGTGCTGCTCTTCTCGTCTGGGCCCTTGGGGCCATCATTACGCTCTGCGGTGCTCTGTCGTACGTCGAACTGGGTACCATGTTGCCTAAATCCGGAGGTGAACAGACCTACTTGGATTACGCCTTCCGCAAACCCCGCGCGCTACTGGCCTTTTTGTTCTGCTTCTGTGTCATTGTTTGTATTCGACCGGGATCAGCGGCGGCCAATTCCACCGTGTTCGGCAAGTACGTTTTATACGCCGGTTACGGTCCCCGGGCCACCATCACCAACGCCTACGTCAGTGCCCATTTCGACTGGCTGGCCCGTGCTTTGGGGGTGACCTGTCTTACCCTCATCGCCATCCTCAACTGTGTCTCGGTGAAATGGGCCCTCCGGGTCCATAACGTTCTCACTTGGATTAAGCTAATGACGCTCCTCCTGATATCCCTAACAGGTCTAGTCATTTTATTCGGAGGGACCCACGTTGCCCGCAGTGACCTATGGGGCCAGGGGTTCCGTGGCACCACCACCAGCATGAACCAATACTCGCGGGCCCTCTACTCGGCCCTGTGGGCCTACGACGGCTGGAACAATCTCAACTATTCGCTGGGTGAACTCAAACGGCCCCGGCGTAACCTCCCCATTTGTGTCGTCGGGGGGGTTTCCCTCACCGCTGGCCTGTATTTGCTGACCAACGTTGCTTATTTCAGTGTCATTTCCCTCGCCGACGCCCACGATTCCAAGGAAGTGCTGGCCGGTCGGTGGGGCGACTTGGTGTTTGGCACCACTTTCGGTCGCATCATCATTCCGTTGGCTATTGCTATTTCGTGTGCCGGTAGCGTGTCCGCCATGATGTTCACCATTTCCCGAATTATCCTCGTCGCCGCCCAGGCGGGGTACATGCCCTACGGAGAGCGATTGGTGACCCTAAGCGAACGGTTCGGGACCCCTTACCGAGGGGTTCTACTCCAATGGGCCCTCTCGCTAATCTATATGCTCGCCCCGCCCCCCGGCAACGTATTCGAATTCCTGGTGGATATGCAGAGTTACCCAACGTGGGTGTTTTACGGCATCTCCCTCGTGGGCCTCATCTATCTCCGCTGGAAAGACCCGGGCAAACTGCGGCCTTTCCGCGTGTGGCTGCCTATCCCGATTATATTCATTTTGGCGACCGTGTTTTTATCGATTTTCCCATTCGTGCCCCCCACTAGCCCGCCGGATAGTGGTATTCCCTATTTCTTATCGGCCCTCATGGGTCTGGTGTATATGCTCTTGGGTATCCCGGTGTGGTATTTCTTGGTTCATCGCAAAGACCGTAAATACGGCCCACCCCCCGGCCCCGACGAAGCCGAGAATTCCCTGTCCGTCGACGACTCTAGTATGAAACAATGAAGCGGATTTCGTCGGCCAAAGAGGAAATCGATGTTCGATTCGAATGACACGCCCTTCTAAACGCGGGCCATTAAAACCCACTTCATTGTTTCATACTAGTGGTCATACTTCACACCAAATGCTCTAATAATGTAAATGTAATATAGCTAAATCGGCGTTTATGTCCACACGAGCTATCGCTTTAGTTACCCTGTACCCCTTCAAAAAACAAAAAACACAACCAGCCACTGGCAATATTCAACTAGGATTATACGTGATTGTTTTTATTTACTTATTGGTTTGCGGGTGCGGCTCCACGGCGATTTACATGGATTGGGCCGTTGAGAGCCCAATGGAGGCCTGTAATTGATGGAGTTGTTGTTGGCCTTGGGAGCGCAGCGATTTGATAATTGCCTAGAGTTTGGAGGCATTTGGCCGATCCGTAATAGTTATCGGCCCAGCATAAAGGGATGAGTGTAAACATAGCGGATCAAGATAAGTGAGTTGGAAATATCAAACAGCGGTAACAGTGCTCAATAGGTTTAAGTCGATCGCGATCAAGCAGACCGATATCTGCTATGGTTTGCACCTTCATTAGGTGTAGGTCGATACAGTATTGTTTTTTTTTTTTTTTTCGTGAAAGCCAATTCATGGCCATTTTTAGATAGATATCTAATCATATCCAGGTCCCATTTTTCACTAAAGATCAGCCGCAAAGTTTAATTGTAATAGGCCCAAACATTTACATTTTGTTTATTCAACCACAGGTTGATTCCCAGGCCGTCCGGGTATAATCCCATGGGGAGACCGAAATAATATTGCCAATTAGTCGCTTACTTACCCGATCCTGGACGTTTCGGTTACGTTCGAATTCCTCCCGTACCCACCGTTGTAGTTCTACACGGCTGTTCTTATCGTCGATTTCTACATATTGTTTTCCAGTAAGGTTTACAAAGGATAGCTGTTTGATAAGTTGAGTGCATGAATTTGCAAATAGACCCGGTGGAGTGTTTAGGTGAAAAGCACATCCCGATCGTAGTATCTAATTGGTAGTATTTGATGGGTGGGGTCCCGAATCCATAATTATGAACTAGCCGAAATACCTCTACAATCAATTTAATAGACCGCACTTACTATGAGTACAGCGAACAAAACTTCGATAGAGGTGAAGAACGCTTTGCCGGGTCATAAACTTAATGATATCCGATTTTTTTTAATAAAAAAATCAACAAGATATCCAATTTGGTTAGAAGCGTTCACAATAATAAATAATCTTCAGAATAATAAACATACCGGTTATTGGCATCCGGATGAAAAGACACATCAATACGGTTTTGATATTCAAGTTGGGGAACGTGGATTTACTATACACAATAGGAATACCGCCTAATAGTCACAGGTGTAGTGCTGTGGAAGGAGGGGGGCGATTGCTATTCGGAGATCTCTTGATTTCACAGGGCCCTTCAACCCGGAGGGATATAACTTACATCCTGAAGTGAGGGACCGGACGGTAGATTCCGTCGAAGGTACCTAGTGGGAACTGTCATATTGTTGTGGTGGTGTATGCGTGTGTGTGTGTGTGTGTTGAGGGGGGGGGTGCCGGTGTTTAAATCTTGGAATGAGGATTCGACCCGATTCAATCAGAAGAGACTGGATTCACAATGTCTAAAGTCGTTTTAGGGAAGGAAAAGAAGCGGGGTTTAGCCCAAACGAATGGGTATTGAAGGAAATGGCCATTCAGGTTCAAGAGACTGAGGCTGGAGGGGGAAACGGGCTACTTAAACGAGCGTAAGGCCTGTATATGGTACTGGCGATTCATTTATTATGGGGCATACTATAGTGTCGTAGTTTAAATGCCTTGGCCACTTGAATGCTGCTTCCTCTGCCTTGGACTAACTATTCAAGGCATTTGAACCCATTACTTCTACTGGTGAAAGGATTCAACAGCAGGTCTACTATACTTCTTCCTCCAGCCCCGCCCTCTCCCTTTGCTCGATTCTCACCCATTGCCAACTTTTATTTATTTAGTTATTTCCCCTGAACCCCACGGCACTACGTTCGGGGTTGCCTCTCTAGCCCCACTTATTTTTAGTACCACCCCTCGGTCTGCTTTAATCAACCCTCTGTCATGACGGACATCACGTCGACCTCGTCCAGTACCCAAACCCAGGTTGCCTCCGCCGTTCGCTTTGTGCAATACGAAGGCGAGCACCAATTGTCCGGCATGCGGGAGCTCATTAGCGGCGACCTCTCGGAACCTTATTCCATCTACACTTACCGGTACTTCCTCCACAAATGGCCCAAGCATTGCTACCTTGTAAGTGACCTTCACAGTTCCAGCTTCGTTGCCGGTTCCCCGGGCCCGGTTGTTTACTGCATAATACGGGCGGGTGTTCATTTGCCGACATTATTATATCTATTCCCCCCCCCCCAAAATGGCACAAAGTAGAGTCGTTCCAACTATACCAGCCCTATAATTTCATTATGTTGTTACTAGGGACAATACACCCCCCGATACTATCCCTCGTTCACCCCCTTTTAAGGTAACATCTGGCCGCCGTTCTTATTTATTTATTTTTCGGTTGTAAGCTAACCCGACCCTATTCACTTTGTGCTTATTTCTTCCTCCCCCATTTTAGGCCATTGACCAACAAGGCAAGTGTGTTGGAACGGTAGTTTGCCGACTAGACTACCACCGCAATACCCTGCCCTTTGATTACCAGACCTTCGAGTCGGATTCAGACAGCGAAGAATTCGACGAGGGCATTCAGGTCCGCTATGTGGATGGGCTCGTGGTCCCCAATTCTCTACTACGTGGCTACATTGCCATGTTGGTCGTGGCGACTCCCTACCGCAAGTTTGGCATTGGTAAGCACCATCAACCACTAGCATATCTATTAATACCACCGGTTTTGCCTTTTATTTTTCCGGCTCTACTGGAAGGCAAAATACTTTTACCGATTAGGCCCTACGGTAATAATCGAAGTGGCACCCTATAATCAACGAGTCCTAGAGTAAGGTCTCGTTAGGAAGGGGGGCGTGAGTTGGGCCACCCTACTTATATTGAAATCAATACATGGAAATCAGCGAGGTGCAACAATAATGGGTTAGATCCCAATATGCGTTATTCTAATGTACTTCATTAACCGACCTTGTTGTATGGTGCTGCTATTATATACCACGGTCGGGGTAAAATCGACCATTTCAACTCGCAGGTTCAGAGTTAGTAACTATGGCCATTGACTCCATGCGCCAGGAAAAGGCCAACGAGGTAATTGACGCCAAACCTATCTAATGTATAATAACTATACGTAGACATGTTCTCCTATCTCATTTATTCAGTAGTATACATAGATTCCTCGACTTATTGTAATTTATATATATATTGCGTCACTCCATTCCTTCATTTCCAATCAATAGATTGTTCTTGAAACTGAAGTATCCAACCATGGCGCTATTGCCCTTTACCAACGTCTCGGCTTCATCAAAGACAAACGCCTGCACCGCTACTACCTCAACGGCGTGGACGCATTCCGCTTGAAATTGCGTCTACCTCATCCCGAACCAAGTCGGCCAGAATAACTCTACTTTCACCTTCCAGTACACACCTCCTATCTCTCTTTTCTTTTATATTTCTGCCATCTCGTAAACGGATTGTATTGATATCGACTCTCGTATATAGCATTAATTTCGACCATTTCCCCCCATAATCCACTGGGTATTTGTAACTCCCCCAAAAATAAGCAACATAAATCAACTTGACATTTGGTTTAATTGGCTCGTTATTCTAGAGGACTGATTAACCCGCCTAGTTTGTCTTCTTCTACCAGTGCATTTACATTTCCATCCACACGGATGTTTCTTTCATGTCCATTTTTTTATTAGTAAGTAAAAATAGGGCGTGGTATATCGCTGTTCCAATCCGGCCTACTCTTTGTGGTAAACTGTATAGGACGTACTTCTACAGTTATAAATCACCATACGATTCCTAATCATCATCCGCGAGAGAAGTATGCAAATATAGGAAAATAGGACCCATGACGTTGAAAATCATGGGCTGTCGAGATAGCTATTACTATTTGCATAGGGCATTGGCCAAGCAGACCGTGATTCCTGGCTAACCAGTTCCTCTGAGCTGAACGAATCGGTAATGTGTTGGTGGCACTATACTATAGTAGTTGCCTAGTATAGATGTGCAGAAAACCATATACTAACAGGGTGGTTATGACAGGGAATTGCGACATAGGGTGGCTTCTATTATACGAATGAGGTAGGCTTGGATAAAAGTAGGTGGTGGTGGTGGTATGACTCTGTACGAAGATGGTGGAGGGGGTGGTATTGACTAGTCCTAGAATTCAGTGTACCCAACGTGTACTGTGTTTCGCTCTTTCATTATCTCTTACGATGTAGAGTTTGCGGCATAAAAATAAGACGCTCGTCCAAAGCCACCGTATTCTAGAGCACTGACCAGTAGGTGGGTTTTTGTTGTGTTACTAGGTAGATCGGGGAGTTTCGTTAGCTCTTTGGAAGTAGAGATGCGGAAGTGCTTCGGTTTTGGAAAACCCGTCCAAGTTAGGCGGGATATATATCTTGGGTGGTTCCGCCGATCTTGGTTTAGGGGACCGTTCCTAAATCGAAGTTCAATACGAGGTTCCGAGAGGGGGTGTGAGGGGTATCGTATAAAAAGGATATGGCGTGTGAGTGAAGAGTGGAACGAGCCAGGGGTGTGTGGTCGAAATATATCATTTTACACGAGGGGTCGTTAATTTTTGGGAGGGGGGAGGGAATTGAGGCGGAATAGGGTCAAAATCTACAGTTAACCTACCATGGCGTTATTGTAGTAGGGTGACCGGGTCCCATCGCCATTGTTGGCCGTTTGCTTCTCCGTGGAATTTGGCGTAGATGCCGCGGGCTGGGCACTCAAGCGTTTCGCCAGCTGAGAGGGGCGAGGACGGAGTCCATAAAGGTAATATATGTATATGTGTATATAAAACAAATGGCCATACGGTATTTCGGTTAACTAGTGTTCGTGTATTTTCGGATATGATAATTAGAGCGTTGGGTAATCGGGACATTGGCCTCGACCGACTGAATAGTACTCTGGTAGTATTGCGCACAGATCTACTTACTTCGACAGTTGACTTTTCTGAATCCCGGTGGAAGCCCTCCAAAGTACCCTTTAGCATCCCAAACAGTCGCTTGCCACGTTGCTTGCCCTCTCCGTCCATTTGGCTCTAGGGATTTGATTAAGGAAGCAGGCAATTATTCGTGAAAACAGCATATAGGGTTAGCGGGCGATTCCTTGGACACGCTATCTTTTCACTGGGGCGCCCATATGGGAGCACGGGGAGGGGGGGTATATAATTTTAGGTGTAGGTGTCACAATACGAGTGGCCCAGACGAGGGGTTTGTAGGGTATTATGGCTATCGTTTAAATAATCCCCTTGAGCCACTCGGTTATTAATATGCATGTGTAGAAGTCGATAGTATAAGTCAAGAACGGGGGGAGGTGGTCTGAATTTTACCTCGCGGCGCTCCCGTTTGGGCACTAACTCGGAAGAATTCGTCCGATTCCGCAGGACGCCCTCCTCGGGTTTGGCAGAACCCACGATAGAGATGGTCGACCCGACCGTGTTATGCGACTTGCGCCTTGCTTGCCGGGGCATGATCTAGTTAACTGGTAGTGAAGGGGGGGAAGTGTGAGAGAAAATATAGGAATGTAGACTGAATACACCGGCGTACCCCTTTGTAGGACTAAGTCGCCCGAGCAGGGAGTAGTAAACACAAGCAATGGCGGTTAAAAAAGGTTAGTTAGTTAGTTGGTTAGTTAGAAAAGGGTATTGGGTAAACCGAATGGATGAATAAGTCTACGTTGACTGGGTGAAATAAACCTCTGGGAGGGGCAGTATGGCAACAGCTGGGGCTCCCTCCCCACTTCCAACTTATGGAAAGTTAGCCACGTCTTTTCGGTGCGGGTCGAGTGTGGTGGAGTGTTGGCGACCGTATGCACGGTTGTCGTCTGGTCATTAGGTGGTGGAGGCCGGATGTGGGAGGGGAGGGTCAATCGAGTTAGTAGGCCAGGTTAGGGGGGACGCGAAGAAGAAGCTATACTATTTTTCCTGATTTTGTTGGCAGTCAGGGGTTTTCTCTCCCCAAAGACTCACTCGATAAATAGGTCTCGACAGGGTGTCCAATTCCTTTATTAATATTAGAAGTGCAGCTGTTATAGTTATGAAGTATCTGGTATAACTTCACATGGTATATTAGTCATCAGGGCATATACCGCGGGACATGGGTGGATATTAGGGTCAGGTATTCGATATTTATTAAAGGTGTGGGATTAGATTCTAAATTATAAGTAAACGGTATATAAACGGACTGCCAAGGCACTGGTGTAGTGTAGAGCATATGGAAGGAGAGTTGTATTCAATAAATTACACTACCCACAATTGTCCATAATAGTCAATGTAATGCAGTGTATAAAAATAGGAAGGGAAGAGAGGAGAAGAGGTGGGGGGGTGGTTCAACTTTGCCTGGTTCATTTAAGGTCGCTTCAGAAGTGAAAAAGGGGTGGAAACCCACTCGGCATTACTTGTGTAGCTTTTGGGGCTCTTGCCAGTTTTTGGTGCCTAAAGGGATATAATTAAAATAAAGGAAGGGCGAGGCAAAGTTAATATACAGCATATTCAAATCACACTAACCCGATCTTGGGGCCGTTTTTAAACACGAACCCGCACATTTTGTGTCCACCTGCGCGGTAGCTTAAAAGTGAGTTCGATACCCTTTATGTAGGCTTGCCTTCTAAACTAAAGAGAAGGGAGAGGGTATTTACATGACCAAAACCCCCAAAAGCAAGTGAGCAACGTCTTCAACTTTCAGCCCATTGGGAAAGGAGAAGGTGTGTGTTATATACATTCAAGTCCTCCGCTCCACCCCTCTAAGCTAATCTATGACAAATAAAATCACTCATAGTTGGGATCCGCACCTTCTACTTGAACATTTTTGGACCAGGATTCCATCATGCCGCGGACCTTCTCGTAGACCATGAAGGTGATGGCCTGGCCAGGAGCGACCCGGAGCAGGCGGGGGGTTAGGCCCTTGTAGAAACCGCGATAGCCCTATATATCCATCAAGTGGTAACCATTATATTTCGATAAAAAAGGCATAGATTGGCGGTTAGATCAAGCGTCTATATTGGGGGTAATGAGAATGTTTCCTCCGTTTGGGAACGTCAAAGTACGGTCCGGGTTGGATGCAATATTGGTATCCAAAAACGATATGGCTAATTACATAAAAAACCAAATAGCCAAAAGGCATTAGCGGGGAAAATATCACTTACGTCGCTGGCGATGATCTCAGAGCAGACCACCTTGAAGCGCTTGAAGCCAGACTGGCCCGAGGGGAAGGGCGTCTTCTGGATACGGGTCTTGATGGTATCGATGGGGGCATTGGAAAGAGGGCCTATCAGGTTGGAATGAAGGATACCGTAGTATTAAAATAATAGCATTAGCAGCAAACTCCAGCGATGGCAACAGTAGGCTGCCAACCTCCAGTGAATTATATAGGCATGTTTCTGGAGGTTAATTATCCCCAAAACCCACAGGATTGGGTGTATTTTTCAGTCCCAACGCATATTTAGGCCATTCGTAGTAACAATAATCGATATATAGTGAATGGAAGGGGGACACTGGTCGGATCATTAAAAACCTATATTTAACTTACCCATGGCGCCGGATAGACCACCAATAACCAGGTGCTGGTAGCTGGGCAGTTCCTTGCGGTCGGGCTGCCATTTAAGTAGCAGCGTCTTGAGTTCCTGGTAGGCGGTGAAATTGGCGGCCTGGTTAGTGGCTAGGGACGGACGATGGATCAATTATAGCAGATTAGAGCAATGTGGGGTGTTAATGTAAATCGGATTTGGCGACGATACTCGGGAAAAAGACGGTCCGTGCTAAGTCGCAAGTGATATATAAAGATATGTATATTGGCCTATGGATAGGTTGACTATACGGTACCTTGTCGGAGGGCAGTCAGAGTGACACCCTTGTATAGGGCACCGGCACCCTCTTCTTTGATAATCAGGTAGGTAGCGTGAGCAGCGTTGCGATACTTGGGGGTGTCCAAAGGGTCCATCATGGAGTGGCGCTGGGCCTGCAGACGAATCTTGATTACATCCATGGGAGTCACCACCATAACGGCTTCGGTGACACCGGCCGACAGACCGGCTATATGGAAGTAATAGTAAAGGGAGGGAGGGGGGTGACAGAGAATATCATAATGCGGATAGTTTAGTTATAAAGGTAATGTGGTCCAAATGTGATTCCGGCTACCCAACCACGGCGCCGATAGTGTATTTGCCGAATAAGCCCTCTTTATAAATCGATAATAAACCGGCAACCTACCGAAAAAGACGCCACCCATGGAGGGCTTGCCGGTCTCGGGATTCGCCAACAGCGACTTGTAGTACTCGAAGCTGGAGAAGCGAATGGCCATCTTGGGCACAATACCGGCAGTCACGGCACCGAGTCCCTTGTACAGGGCGAGGAAGCCCTCGTTCTGGACGATGCGGGAACCGACCCCTAGAAAACTGGTACGAACGGCACTGCCGTTGGCATTGACCTATTTTACGGGATAATAGGTATAATAGGTTATTGGGGAAATAAACCGGTTTAGGAAAATAGATAAGTAATAGTCACCTTGCGTACGAACCCGCTGTGCCTCGATAGCCAATGGAGTGTCAGCAATGTGACTGGCTATGCGGGCGGAGAGAGGTGTTCATGTGGATCACGATGCCCCCCTACACCACATTAGTGGTGGTGCTGGGTTGGCTGGGGGTATAGGGAGCAAGTGAAGAAAGAAAAGAGAGAAGAGAGTGGTATAACTATAGCGCCCCCCACCATTCACAGCACGTGAAAGTGCCGGTGGATGACGGTGGAGATGTTGTTTCCCCCTCCTCTCTCCCCTTGTTGGTATGTGGCCTTCATATGTGTGGGGGGGGGTATAAAGCTACGTTCCTCGCAAGGTATAGAGCGAAAGACAACCCTCATTGAAGAGGGTATATACAGAGTGGCAGATGGCTGGGGCGGGGCTAACAAGGCCTATATATCAGAACAACCTACACCCCCACCAAATACAATGTAAAGTCGGACTCTGGATATATATAATAGTACCACTATACTTACAGCCGTCTTAAGCTTGTTGCGGAGCTGCATCCGCACCTTGATGGTATCCAAAGGATGGCAGACGAGGGCTTCCATGAACCCGGCCGAACCACCCGCAATCAGGTGGACTGAAAGGGATTTTCTCTGGCCGTCGGCTTTTGACATGGCTAATGGATATGCTGGTAGTGGAGGAAGAGGGCGAATTAAATAGACCTAGGCGGCGAAATAGCTCACTCGGAGTGCTGTTGATACGATGTCAAAAATTGGGTGACGTTAAAATAATATTAATAAGAAAGGTGAGGGGGGAATAGTTCGGTAGATATAAAAATAATGAAATAGTAAGTAGTAGTGGGAAGAAGAGACTCGCTGGGAAATAAACGCGCTAAAATAAATCCTTGTGATTGAATTATCACTAGCAATGCTTAAAAACCGGGGCAAAGGGAAGAATTAGAAAATATATAGAAGGAGGAGTCGAACTAAGTCAGGGCAGGAGTGAGGTAGGCTATATAAGCGGATTATATATATATATATATATATGTCGGAGGGGTGAATAATAGATAACTTGGGAAAAGCGAATAGTAGTAGTGGGTCATAAGGCGAGGGGAAAGATATCGTCGACCTGGAGAGGGCGTGAAGGCGATTGGAAAGCTTGGAAATGGAAGAGAGATAATACCATCATCTCCATAGTATCCTATGCTATGCTAATAATAGTAGAAGAATAAGCTAGTCACGGACATGTGCCAGACCGAAATGTACCCCCCGTATCCGGTTGGTGTGGCCTTCCTCCCATACGCCATTCTTTTCTTTGGGTCCCTTTCTTCTTTAGTATTCTAGCCACCCCTACACGACCCAATATAGCCAAACTAGAGGAATGTAGGTTGAGCAGGCCTGGCGAATTACCTCTAACGAATCCCACAGACGCACCAAAGTCCCGAAAGCGAAGTAGCTGGGAAGCCTTATCCCATTCGCCTGTCGGAACCAGGTCAGGCAGGTGGACTGTCCAATCAATGGCAGGTGAAGATAGCTATCCCTCGTGAAGCACAGCCATCAGAAGGAAAAACGGGCGAGAGGAGAGAGAGAGAGGGAATCCCACCCAAATCAAAGGAGCCGCGTCTATTAGGTAGTAGTAGTAGGCCTTCTGTATAGAGTGCCACGAAACCAAGAGTGCGAATAATATAAACGGGCCAGCGGGGTGCAAGCACGGGCTGATTTCCCAAGCTACCCCCGAAGTAATGAGTCAGCGCTCGAGAACCCATTAGGTAAGGTCCGAAACGGTCTAATTTATGCCATTAGAGGCCTATTAACTTGTAATTAACGAAGCGAATCCAACCCGCCCTTCTTCTGGTGGTAAACTGGGCGGGCCATTCATTACAGAATCCGTCCAGGCTCTCGCATGACGTTAAGGCGTGGGCCTTTTGTTGGCTTACGTAGACCGGAGAAGGTGATGGCCAAAGGGTCGTAGTCTCCCCCAAGAGTTGAGCGCGGGGTTCAGCCGGCAATTCCAAAATAGGCCGAAATCCCACCATAGATCTCATACATGGCCGAGATTATCAGTCGGAGTACTGAGGATGAGAGCGCGGGGCATCCTATGTTGAACCCCACGTGTGGTTTCATCAAGACCCGGTGGAGAGCATGTAAAGGGTGTTTCCAGCTAGCCGCCTTTTCCGACATATTTCACCCATAAATCTCCACCTCCCATATCACCGTAACCGGATAAACCGGAAGTCAGGAAAAACACAGTGCATCATCGACCGGGTCCCATACGTCAAAATGTGCCTTAATTTCCGTGGAATCTGATACTCAATACAGTTAACCATTGCCAACCCCCTATAACACGTGTTGTACCACTTAGGAACTAACTGTGAAGGAGGGAGGATGCTACATGTATCAAACAATTTATCATATAATCACCTCTTTTGCTATACCCTGGCCTGAGATAGTGGTGTTCTTAAATGTAGTCCGTTTTGGGCATGAATGATCGAAATGCCGGCTCCAATTATCATGATGGTGTGGTTTTGGTCGGTTTACAAGGGTGGGGTTTTAATGACCTAAGTTGACCCATTACGTCCGCCAATTTAAGCATTGCTGAGTCACTTGGGTCGGATATTGAATGGATATAGAATACAGAAGCTCATAATAAAACGATTCATGTGGCATATTTGAACCGGGCAACTCAATTAATCATCCACCACAGATGTTACTGGACAACCAGTCACAGAGGAAGGCAGCCATTATTGACCAGTATGGTAAAGGTATAGCAAGGGTAAATCACGCACCCCTCCTCCAAGAGGCCAACCAAGCCACAGACAGAATTGCCGGATTGGCTAGCTAATCAATACCACTTTTTTGGTCTCACCTGACGAGGCTGCCTTATCTATTTTGCCTTTCGTTATAATAGACGTGGGCCATTGAATGGGGAAGAGATAACATATACTATGTGTATTACCGGAATTCTGGTATTGCAGGGGTTTAGAAGAGGAGGGCGCGGGGCCATTACAGTCCCACCTTACTTTAAAACAAGGCAAGCCCTTCATGGATCTCAAGCGCCTGGTACATATACCCATTAATCACAGATGGCTAGTATACGAGAAGTACACTGGGCTGCGCAATACATAGTGCAACCATTGGAAGGGGACGACTCTACTAGCGATGCCGAGGTCACCTGATCCTCCCATCGTAAAGACACCACTGCCCAAGGGGCAAAGAACGGTTACCGACCCTATCAGCATGTTAATTACCCTAAGATATAAATTAGATATTGATTTACATACCTTGCCTTCATCCCACTCGATACCCTACTTGGTTGCCATGTCAGGCCCTAGCCCAACTCGGCCCGAACGTAACAATAGGTCGTGTCGCCTGTAGTAGTAGTAAGCCTTTACTAGCACTGTGCATCTTACAATTTCACTGATCCAGTGTTTTGTTTTTGAGTAGATTTAAGCAATCCTTTCATAAGCCAACATTGCCCATGTATCATGTGATCCGCACCAACCAAATATCGATTTAATCCAATCCGACGATCAAATACCAACTCCTTGCTGCTATATTCCAATAGGGTTGAGAGTTTAGTTGGTGATATGCTGGGACCATCAACTGGCCTAGAATGAAGCAAATACTTCTGGTTAAAAATATATTACCCAGCTATTATCCCATATACATATTATTCAAAACCCCATACAGCTGGGCTGAATGTTACTCATCTGAATGAAAGCGGGGTTTCTGGGCTGTCCAAATCCCGGAGGCACACAGGTATCTAGTGATTCATCCCGATGATTGCAATGGTATGTTTACTATACCTATATCTCGGAGTGGTTGGTTTTTTGATGGCGATTGCACGGCATCTGTGGTTGCTGATGGCCGCTTTCAATACTTTACTTTATTTCCCGCGCAGTCCTTAGACCTTTTGGTTTCTGCTTTATTACCGGGGCCTAACTTCCCATTCATAAGAAAATGCACATATATGTAGCCAGCCAAATCCCAGAGGAAATATCTGTAGGCACACTTTTATAGGGGATTGTCTACTAAACTTGGTTGACTGCAGTGACTGGCTGGAGTGGATAGTTTAGACCGCGATCGGCGGGTAGTATTCAAAATACAGCGAGCGAGGCTACATTTGAATTGCAATATAATGAAATTAGAGCCAAATTGAAACCCCCCTCCTTCCCACGATTTGATGACCCCTATCCCAGAGGGCCCACCTTATTAACCGCTGCTTCCTTGAGGTGAATAGAGGTGGAGTAGGTTGCCGATTACTGCCTATTTCGGTCACTTGAAGAATAGAGCCGCTTCAATAAGCTCCATTGACCTTGGTCGACATAGTGGGGGAAGTAGATTGGATAAAGGAAAGGGGCCCATTGCCCTAGTATTTGTGGAGGTATGACAATACTCACTGCACGCTTGAAACAAATACTATCCTATAACCTAGCCCATATACAAGCCAACGGGACGGTGGAGGACCGAGTGGGGGAGCAGGCTTCGATTTCCTCTTCCCCACTTACAAGGGCAATCCTTCTACGGGGACAGTTCATGGAAGATACACAGTGGCAAGAAGAGGAGCACACCACCCACTGCCACTTTAATGAGAGAAGTGGTGGGTGGGGTAGGTAGGGTTAATCCTCGGCGGTGGTGGATAGTGCCGAATACGGTGGTTGCGGCCATCCATTGGCCTTGCTCAATGGGGCTCTTCTTCATTACGGTATTTCCTGGCAGCTGTCGAGGGATACACCACCCCTCTTTCCTCAGTATTTATGGCAATCAAAGGAAGAGGAGTGTTTGGCTTGGCCCAGCCGAAGCTCCCAACAGATCTCTTTTCTTTGGCTTCCAGCCTGGTCTGCGAATATGCTACTTTTATTTTTAGCTGGGGTGCATTTCGGGGTTACTGAGATTTAATTACGGACTTGAACGAATCCCCCCCCCTCTCTCTATACTTGGACCATAGCATCGCCCGGTGTACATAAAACCAACCCTTAGTAGTGGTAGGGCGAAAGAGGAGGGGGAGCGCGCGCCTTTCGCATCTATCATCTCCTGTCGGAATGTAAATATTGGCCCCTCTATCGAGCGATCAGTGAGAGGTAGGGTGCGGCAGGTATGCCTACCAACCCTACATGCACCTTTGCTTAGACCCATGGAATAAACCCGCTCCCCCTCACCTGTTGTTACTCTATAGAGCAACACACCTTATACTTCTACCTGCTCTAGGTTCCCCTCTCCCTGCCTTTTCTTTCAAAAAAGTAATAATACTATGGAAATTGGTTAGTCGTTGGGGGGCTCTTTTGAACCGGACCCCCTCCTAATGGAATTACTAGGGTTGTTTTGTTCGTGATTACCGAACGTCACTTCGAAGCAAAGCAGCATACCTCCAGACATATCGGTGTTTGTATATGAATGTATGCGGAGCTACAACGGTCTTTCTTTTACTCTCTCTTACCAACCCCATGATCAACGCAGGCAGTTGTGGCGGGGATGCGCTGGAGGCGGAGGGGGACCAGTTGGCATCCCGTATGATCCGACACTGGTTCATTGTTGTGCAGCCCCGCTGTCCGCGGTCGCCAAAAGGCATACACCGCTTAACTCTGTCTCGACAAGCTACTCAAATAGATGCTACGGCGGCCCAAAGGGTGGTATCATTTCTAGGGAGAGGAGGGATATGCTACGTAACAGGGGATCCCGCCAAGCTTAAAAAGCTGTATTGAACTAAATCGAAGCATGTCTTCTAAAACACTGAAATCACTTACCAACCCCACCGAATCAGTCAGTGAACGGACGGGCAAATAAGGCTCAGATAGCATACAGATAGAGCGAAGAAGGATGAACCCCCCGCATCGAAGCCTAGCCAACAACACTTATACCTCTCCACAGCCCCACATTTTAAGTTCAAAATATATGCGCATTACCCCATAATGAAGCCATCATCATCAAGCTCCTCCTTCTCTTCCCGCCTGCTTTAGATTTAGCGAGTGGTGTGGTTAACTCCGCGTCCCCTTTTACCTCAGTCTCTCTTCCTCCTCTTTCCTTCCTTCAGTTAGTTCAGTTCGTTTCTTTTCTTCCGTCTTTTCAGTTTCCTCTCTTTCTTTATACCTTCTCCTAGTCTTCTACCATTCATTCTTCCTCGGTGCATTACTCGCGGCTTCTTGTGCTTAGACGTTTATAAAGGTTTGCAGCTTCTACTTTCTCTTCGGCTTCATAGAGACCCCGCTACCACCTTTGCCATCATCGGACCAGTTATATATATATGTTTGTGCGTATATTTGGTGGCTCCTCTCTCTCTATTTCCCCACCGCTTTATTCAATTGTGACGAACACGCCCTCTCCACTTTACTCGCCATTGTAGGTTGCACGAACCTTTCGGTATTCCTACTTCCTCCTCCCTACCCCTCTTCTCTCCTTTTACCTTCAGGTGCGCTAAACCCTGACCAACTTTCCTGCCCCTGCTGCACTTCCAATCCACATTTAGCGATTTCTTCCCCGTTTCATAGCGGCCACTTGTGACCAACGACCATATTATACCTCCTCCATTCGTAGGTGTCGAGTACCTCACTTTTTATCACTATTGGGATAAAGCATCATCCCGTGCTTAAGCCCTTCTCCATCTTGCCTTTTTTCATCTCTACTCTTCTTATCCATCCCATCGTTTATTATCTGGTACGTGTGGGACGCCTTGCACATTTATCCGTTTCCTAATTCTCGGTCGCTTGGCACTGCTCTGGCCATTGTCGACTATTCCCCTCTCTTCCTTCTCTCGTTGTTTTTTATACCCAGCCCTCGAGTATTTCCAGAATTCTATTTGCCGCTGCTAGGTTAATCCACCCACTTATCCTCCGCCTATTCTTCGTTTTATACCCACATCTCTATTATTGTACTTCCCCAACATATACTGCCCCCCACTAAAACTATTCTATAGGTAAGTTTTAGGATGTCTCTGAATTCACGTACTCACACCTAGGTCCAACTCTCCCTGAAGATGGCTTCTAATTCCCAGCCCCCTAACCCCAGCAGCGGCCCCAGCGAGCAAACCCGTTCATCGGCCCATCTGCGCTCTCCCTTTTGCCTCTGTGGGGAGTAACGGCTCCGCTAGGTTGGTCTGGTACTGGGCGGAGGGCTCTCGTTTGGATATTGAACTGAGGTTCCCAGCCGGACTCGGGGGCTGGTGAAGGTCTTATCGGCCTATTCACCACACTTTCCTTCAAAAGTTACTCCTCACTGTGCTCAATAGGGCTTCCCAATCTAGCACGCAACTCTCTTGCTCTTATAACCAGAGTTGGTTAATGGGAAGCCCGATTAACCACCATCTGACATTCCTCGTTTCGGGCGTCCAGCCTTAGCCCCACCTACACTATTGCGGTACCAGTCGACCACATAACTGACCCTCTCATCCCATTGCAATCTCTCTAACATTATTCACCTTCTCGAATCCAGGTAGCCTTCCGAAATGCAAACTATCAAGTGCGTTGTTGTCGGGGACGGTGCCGTGGGCAAAGTAAGTTTAGGCGTCACCTGTTTTTCCTATAACTCAAGTCGGTATTAGCTTCTCTATTACACTCTCGATTTAAAGGGCACTACCTAATACACCCCCCCCCCTGCGCTTGAACTCTCACTTTTACTTTTCTTCCCTAGACTTGTCTGCTCATCTCGTACACCACCAACAAATTTCCTTCCGAATACGTGCCTACGGTAAGTAATTAGGATAATTAACGACATACACCTTCAGTATGCCCTGGCCGATACATGGGCATTAAATACACAGTCGGGTAGCACGGGGCCGATGGGCGTGGTTCTACTCTAATTCGGGTTCAGCTTTTATTCCCTGACTAACCCATGTTTAGCCGAGTTCGCTGTATTATCTTACCTGTTTAACCTACCCGTAGGTTTTTGACAATTATGCTGTTACCGTGATGATCGGTGAAGAGCCCTACACGCTCGGTCTCTTTGATACGGCCGGTCAAGAGGATTACGATCGCCTCCGCCCGCTTTCTTATCCCCAGACTGACGTGTTTCTCGTATGTTTCTCCGTGACATCCCCCGCCTCGTACGAAAACGTTCGCGAAAAGTGGTTCCCCGAGGTCCACCATCACTGCCCCGGTGTCCCCTGCCTGATTGTCGGTACCCAGATCGATTTACGGGATGACCCGACGGTGGTTGAGAAACTAGCACGCCAGCGGCAGCGTCCCATCACGCTGGACCAGGGCCAACGCCTGGCCAACGATCTCCAGGCGGTCAAGTATGTTGAATGCTCGGCGCTTACCCAACGCGGCCTCAAGAATGTCTTTGACGAAGCCATTGTCGCTGCCCTAGAGCCCCCGATATCCAAGAAAAAACAAAAGTGCCTATTGTTGTAGATTTCTTATTTCCTCTTCTATTCTCCCCCCTTCCGCGTGGGTTTATCAATGCCATTTTTAACTGTTCTTTCACCCTATACATTGCCAGGCTGGTTCGGTGGTCGCGCTTCATCACCAGTCTTCCCGCCATCATTTGTTTCTCCCTCTCATTTATCCTCTCCATCTATACCCCTATATTGTTTCTAAATGATTATCAATTCTATTCATATTAATTGCTTCCATCTAGTTTGATCTAGGGGGGAGAATGGGGGAGGGAGAGGGTGAGAAGGTAGCACCTTATGATCCGCCACTGGCATGATTACTAAATTTTGCACACTATTACCATTCCTTTTTATTGTTTTTGTTTGCCATTTTATTATGAAACGTGTTAGGGGAAGGTATTTATCATTTCCTGGCACCCCTCTAACTACCCCTTCCGTATTATTCTATATTTCATCGCGCTCTAAATCCCCGGGCGGTTGATGCTGCTTCGCTTTAATATGTATTGGGACACCATACCACTCGTATTTTATTTATTATCCTTTGTGACTTCTTTCGTTGTTTTCGATTTGCTCGCTTCTTGGGGAGTTTTATTTTTATTTTCTACAAATAGGTGTACTGCTTTTCGACGTTGCTACTCGCACTTCTTTTCCCGTTCACGAACGCTGGTCTACCTACTACATTCCTCTTTGCAAACATGGCTTTTTAGGGGGTCACACCGTATTAACCCTCCCCTTCCCTCGTCTTTCGATCGCAGTAGCCATCGTTATCGATTCATTTCTTGGTTTTTCTTTTTCGTTTTGCTTAGTTGCCCAACTTGCTTATTCTTCACATAGTCCAAGCACCTTTTATACCCCGCCGCACTACACCCATCACCTTTTCTTCTTTTATAACCCCCACATCAGTGAGTGGGATCGATATTGCAGTGTATCCGTTCTTGTTTATCCAACCTCTCCAACCTTTCTTACCCTGCAATTTCCGGGGGATATGAGCTATTGAATTGAATTGAAATGGAAATTGAATTATCTCGCCTTTTCCCATGGCCTACAATCTATCAGTCGGCCACATCAACTTCCTCATAAATCCCACCCTTAATCATTGATATGGGCAGGGGTTGGATTTGATGAATCTAAGCAGCATTCCTAAGGGGGGGGGTGTTATGAAGGCGACCAAACCATCGGGATGGCAAAAGAGGGACTAGGGCAAGGAATGCCTGGTATGTGTAGTTGCTGGATAGGTAGGTAGGTGTAGTTGGTATCGAAAGGAGATTACTGGAATGATAGGGAGCGGGAATGTTTTATCGGGTACGATTCGAACCAATAGGGAATACGTTTATTGGAGGGAGAGAGTATTTCGTAATAAGCTGGGGGTGATGTGTGTGGTGATGGGGAAGAGTATGGCAGGGAGAAGTGTGGCCAATAGTAGGGACGATGGCTATCGGGTCTTATCAGGCAGAGCGGTAAGAATGAGGGCCATTACGTTTTCCCCGCTGAAGCATATTATTGTCAGTGCCAGTGTGTGTCAGCCCATTGTCGTACGATATTGTCACTCACGTCTTCTCCCCAGTTGCTTGAACAGCGGCGGGAGTGGTCGTTTGGGGAAAGGGTGGGTCATCTTTTACTACTCTACTCTACTCTGCTCACCACCACCACACCCATAGTACACCAGACAGACCACGGGCCGCTGGTTGGACATTCCCATCTGTCTATAGAGTTTTTCTGAGCATTCCTCAACTTCGTTGTCTTTCATAATAGCTTGCCTTGTGGATACTATAAATCTTCTTTCGTATTAGAGACTCCTCCAGGTTTAATTCACACTGTTCTATTTATTTAAAACCCCCTTTTGCCTTCCAGCACCCCTTGCCATAGTCTCACCATGTTGTTCCGAGCCGTTTCGATCGCCTCTGCCAAAGCCTCCGCCGCGCGTCTGACTCCCCAGGTATGAACCTGTAACGACACTTACCCCATTCTCAGTATTACACGCACACCCATATACATATATATATATATATATATATATATATACATACTCTACATTGGTTCGGAGTTGAATCTCCATTGGGATTAGACCCCCAATGCAATTCCTCGTTACTTGAATCCAAGCCAGCTCCTTTGGTCTGAAGTGAAGTTGGGAAGAATCCCCAGCCCAGTGACTGCCCAATGAAGGTTTCAAGCGGTGTCCCAGACCAATCACATACTAATGAACGATCTCTTTACGACCTGTCCTTCACTTACTTCCCTGCCATCCACATGAACCTATCCCCTAGACCGCCCGTGCCTTCAGCACCACCCAGCTCCAGCGGACCTCCGCCGGGGCCGACGACGAGGTCTTCACCTTCCAACTCCCCCCCACCTCCTTCGAGTCCGTGAAGGTTGAGAACCCCTCCTTCGAGGTCTCCTACACCCGCGCGGAACTGGTGAAGATGTACGAAACTATGACCGAAGTGCGTCGCCTGGAAATGAGCGCCGACGGTCTGTACAAGGCCAAAATGATCCGGGGGTTCTGCCACCTGTGCACGGGCCAGGAAGCCGTACCCATTGGGATTGAGTCCGCCATCACCGCGGAAGACGCCGTCATCACGGCCTACCGTTGCCACGGGTTCACCTTCACCCGGGGGGGCACTGCCGTCAGCATCCTGGCCGAACTGATGGGCCGCCGTGCCGGTATTTCCGGCGGCATGGGTGGTTCCATGCATATGTTCACCCCCAATTTCTTCGGGGGGAACGGTATCGTGGGGGCCCAGGTACCCTTGGGTGCCGGTCTGGCCTTTGCCCAGAAGTACCAGAACAAGCAGGCCGTAACCTTAGCCCTCTACGGTGACGGTGCGTCCAACCAGGGCCAGGTGTTCGAAGCCTTCAACATGGCCAAACTGTGGGACCTGCCCGTGATCTTCGTGTGCGAAAACAACAAGTACGGTATGGGTACCAGCGCCAACCGGTCCAGCGCCAACACCGAATACTTCAAGCGCGGCGACTACATCCCCGGTATCAAGGTGAACGGCATGGACGTGCTCGCCGTCCAGGAGGCCACCCGTTTTGCCCGTCAGTACGCCCTCGACGGCAAAGGTCCCCTCATCCTGGAACTGGCCACCTACCGTTACGGCGGTCACTCCATGTCCGACCCCGGTACCACTTACCGGACCCGTGAGGAAATCCAGCACATGCGGTCCACCAACGATCCCATCACCGGCCTGAAACAGCGGTTGTTGGAACATAACGTCATTGACGAGGCCGGGCTCAAGAAAATCGATAAGGAGGCCCGCGCCCGCGTGGACGAGGCCGTGCAGGAAGCCAAGGCGTCCACTCTCCCGGACGACAGTATGCTGTGGAACGGAATTTACGCCAAGGGATCCGAACCCGCCACCCTCCGCGGCCGTGATGCCGAGGAAGTCCACCACTTCTAAAGAACTCGCTAATTTTTGGGGGGTTAGATGAGGGGAGGGGAGGTGGATGGAGAGCAGATGAAATGGAGTATTCTTTATAGTTTATCATCATCTCCCATAGCGATTACTAATAAAGTAACCAAGGGTGTGGTGATGGGCCGGATAAAATGGACCTGCCTGTTAAAGCACCGCACCTTCGCTTCTATCCATTCCCTTCAAACTCCCCTCACCCGCCTTTTTGGACCCCGTTTTGCTTCAATTAGTTCTCTATACATAAATATACCTCACCTTCTCCCTCTATCTCTTTCTTTCAATCTTTCATTTATAATGCGAATCATTTGGGATGGAGTTGGAACTTACTTCTATAGGCTCGACTCTTTCTCTCTTTTTCCTTCTAACCAGCCCCACCACTATTTATATAAATATCGTTGGAAGAATAATAAATTAGTTTTCAATTTCTTTTAAATGCCGTATTTCCTAATGGGGGTGGGCTTTGTTGTATATTTGGGAGAGGTTCAACCAGGCTGTATAACGACGAAATATCCATAGTACAAGGCGAAAATTACTGGTTAGAAACGAGTCTCCCATACACATGTCATTTTTAAACGTTATACAGCTGCGCTGAATTTCATGCATATCCTAAAACTAAATTTACTAGACTAGGGAATGCATGTCGGTGGGGTAATTTATTTTCTACAGCTGGCCGCTTCTACTGCGTGTATTTAGGGTCCCAGCGTTAAATGTTTTACTACTCCAACTGCATAGTGAATATAGCCTGTTGTACTCGTCTCCTCTATGGGGGTGAAAAATAGGGAGGGAATTGTATTGTTGCGGACTAAAAGGAATACATGGGTACGCCGTGTCTCCATGAGTTATTGGTATGGAAATGCCAAACGAAAGGAGCGTCCCCAGCCTAGGGGGTGGTGGTAGTTGTGCGTTTAGATACCAGCCAACGGGGACCAAGTTTCCCGTCCCACACACAGGTTGTTACACTCTTCATTGCACTAGCCTGTTACATTATACTATTTGATTGATGGATAGGTAGGCATCGGAGAGCCCCCCAGCCTTTACCATAGGTTCAATGGGAACTTGTATTCATTTTTCATTTTTCTTCCATTAAACTGTACTGTGAAATTCTTTTGTTGAACCACAAATCGGGGAGCAAACCACTAAACAGCTATTAGGAACAAGGCTGATTGAACGTTGAGGCAGGTCCACCGCCATCGAGCATGCATCAGTGGGTGGCCTTTCCGCCCGAGTTGAGCTTAGGCCAGTCTATATATAGCGAGCATCCCAACGGGTATATAGCATGGCCCTCGCCGATAAACTAAAGTAGCACCCCTATTTTTATTTATATGTTGCCCTCTATAAATACCTGGCATTGTCCTCCCCTTTTACCCCCAAATAAACCCTACTTCGCCCTGCCTATATCCCTTCCCATTTCATCAGCCACTCTATTTCTACCTCACCCCCTACCGTTTAACAACTGGGGGTTTTTTTCGGTCTCAAGAATGGTTCAAAATTCCACGCGGGTAACTCTCTCCTGGGTGTGGTTGTTAGCCGTATCTGCTAATTCGGCGTGGGCCGCCAACTCATTTGAAACCAAGTACCCCGGCCCGAGCACCCCGGCTGATGCCATCATATCCTGGACCTCAAGCCGCACGTATAACGAACGTACTGGTACTGTCCATTACGGACCTTTCGAGTATCCGGCCCTTCCGTTCACCCCCAACGACCACCATGGTGAGACAGCTGCACCACCACGTATGAACGGGGAAACGCCCTCGCCATTCCGGGACTCTCCATCGGCGCTGGGTGAACCCACGAACCCCTCCCCTAACTCCGTAGGAAACGACTTGGAAATCATTGAGTATGTCCATGCTCCCCCAGCTACACCTAACAGTAATTCCATGGACGACACCCCCCATGGGCAGGCCCACACGGATAATAAGCAATGGCTAACCTGGAAGCTACTGTCTGGTGCCATTATTGATCAACGTATTATATTGAAAGAGAAGTCCGCCAAACTTAGCGACAAGTATTGTAGGGATCTCTCGGACCTGGCCTTTAAGAAATACCCCCACGCTTTATATCTCCCAAGCGATGGGGGCAGAGCGATTAACGAGTGGAGTAGAATAGAACCGACTATTATAAACATTCGAAGGCATATAACCAAACTTCAATTAGGGCTGGCGACTAAATATAAGTATACTCATTCCTTTGAAACTTTACTGGGTCGGTTTATTACAATCAACATATCGTTGTTAACCCGGCCCTCCTTCATATACAGCCTTTGGTATGACCCCGCGGACAAAAAAATTCATTACCAGGCATTTACCAATAAGCATGGTGGTTACGACTGTGATGCACTTGTGAAGGGCGACCAAACCCTTGGTAACAGGGTGATGATCACAGCTATCCCATTGACCAAAACGTGGGCTGAAATAAATCATCGGATTCGGCGTGCTGTTCAAATAGCCAATAGGGAGCCCTATATTATCTTCAAAACGACCACTTCCAATCCCAGCCACTAAATTAATATTACTATTGCTTGTGACTATTTAGGGCCCGCGTTGGCCACCACCGTTGAATTTCGAGGCCTTACTTGTTTTCTAAATAAAGATGGGTGAAGTTCAGCTTGGTTGTATAAGGTTTTAACCAATATGTATATGGGAAAATTGGTGGGATGTTTATTTCCAACCAGTAGTATTTGCCTCATCAAATGGATTTTTCATTATACAGCCTTATTGAACTACTCCCAGATGGTCGAGAAAAAATTAATTCACCTGGTTACAGCCACGCTGTTGGATTCACTGGAAGTATGCTACTAGATATTATGCTCTATAACTATTTAAATATAATCGTATATAAAGCCCTCCAGTATACTATGCCTGATTGTTAGAAGTAGATATGGGTGAAATGCGGCCCAGCCGTATAAGGTTTTAAATGATACGTGTATGGGATAATATATGGGAGATTTATTTTCAACCAGTAATATTCACATCATCCTACGGATTTTTCGTTATACAGCTTGGTTGAACCTCTCCCATATGGGTGAAATTCGGCCCCGCTGTATACGGTTTTAATTGATATGTGTATGGGAAAATATATAGAACATATATGTTTTCAACCGGTACTGATTGCCTTGTCTAACGGATTTTTTGTTAGACAGCCCAGTTGACCTTCTCCCATATCAAAGATGGTATATTTATTAATCAGTCTATTGTCCCTGGTCAAATAAATAACAGAGAACAAATACATAAACATATTATAAAAAGCGGCTGCATATATTCACAAATAAGCCAGGCTTGAACATGGGTTATTGGAAAGTATAGTCAGAAGAAATGGATAAGGAAAAGTAATCTAAGGGTTTAGGCAACCCTGCAATATACACAACCACATATACTCCCTATTTAACTAAATGGACAGCTAGGTAGGCAAGCCAGTAGGTGAATGATCTCCTATCATCCCTAACCTAAACGGCAACCCCGGCCAAACACACACACACAACAAAATAAGACTCGATTAGAGTTTAGAAGGCTGCACCCGTCCACTATACCGTTTGCATAGTTCGCCCATATCCACCAACGCCTGCTCAATCTGTTCGCGCAGCGCGGCCACGTTCGCACCTCCGGTCCGTTTACCCTCGATGCCGAACTTCATCCGTTCATTTTCCTTCATGTAATTGATACCATAACCGCCTTCGGGGACAACACAGCCAAACCCGGCGACTATGAGGTTGAGACCCTCGTGGATAGAACTAGTACTGAGGCGCCAGGTGGTGGAAGCGGTGAAGGCCGGATCGGTAAAGATGGGGTGCAGAGTAGTAGCAGGGGTGGTTGAGAGCTTGAGGGCCGCCAGTTTCAGGCCAAGCAAATGGCGGTCCACTCCCTGCCCTTCAGCCGCTTGAGATGCCAGCCGGGTGTGCTGGGTAGTGGCTCGACGAAGGGCCTCGTACAGATGCTCTACTTTCTTCTTGTCACTGGCGGAAGGGACTTGGCCCGGCTGACGTCCAAACGCCTCCACAAATGCAGCCGCCTCAGTCGTCAATACACGTACGGTTTCGGTACGTCCGCGGAAATACTTGCGGGTGCTTCCCGTTTCATAGGTTGGAGTAGTGTGCCCGTGGACCCGGTAGTAAGCCAATTGGAGGGCCATTTGCACATAGGCATCGGGCCCCATTTTAGCCACACGTTTGATAAAGTTATTGCCGTATTGCTCGAAATTAATGCGGGTTACTTGGCTTGCCCGTTGGAGGTTGGTAATGACGGCTTGGGCACGTTGGATCATACCGTGGATGTGAGCGTCGGTTTGGAAACGGAGTCGCCGGGGGGCAGAGTAGCGGTGGTTGCTGCGGGGAATTACGTCCGGATAGCGGGTGGGAATATTAAGAAGGTAGTCGAAAAAATAGGCCGGGATCAGCGCCTCGCAGGGGGCGTGTTCACCGTTAAGTCCCGCGCGGCCACTGGACTCCACAATGATCTGGACCGTTTTATCAAACCAGCGATTATGGCCATTACGACCGATCATCATATTATGTATCGAGTCATTGTATTTCTCGCCCTGGCTGAAATCATCCAGGCACACCATGAATAGGGCGGTTTCAATCGAATCCAAAGCCTCGGCATTGATCGGACTCAATCCACGCAGATAGGCGTAATTCTCCGCCCACGAGTTGCGTTGGTCGCCCGTTAAAACGCTTACCGGGGGATCCAGGGTAGTGGCTCGCTCAACATCCTGGATAATAGCCCATAGTTGATCTTCAATATCGCCCTCGGCCAGCCGAATAGGCGACGCCGGTTCCGCCTGGGCAAACACCGGCACTCGATACACTTGGTCCTTAACCAACACCGTGATGTGCTGCATCGACAGTGCCGGGCTGATCCGGCGGATTTCGTCGCGGCCGGGGCGGGGGATGCGGGTGCTGCCGAACATACGGTAGTACTGGTCCATGCATATGGCACCTTGCCGACCCTTTTCGATGGGGATTCGGCCTTGCTCGATGACCTCAAGGTAGTTGAGGGCTTCGTTGATTAAGTGAGCAGCCCGGCGGATTTGAAACGGGGTGAAGGTGCCCTTGGGGGCACCGCCACCGTGACCGGGGTTAATGCCTTTAGCGACTACCGCTGCGGGCGTGGGTGCGAAGACCGGCACTCCGACGGTGGGGGGTTGAAACGGAGGCTGGTTAGGGTCGTCCCGACCGACAATGTAATAGTTCGAATTGACTGGTAGAGGTTCCCGCCACTCCAAGTAGGCACACTGAAGCCACCAAGCGTCGAGCCATGTGGTGGGTTGGGTACGGTCGTACGCCTGCAACAGGCCCTGGAGACGCTCGCCTTCACCATCGGGTCTGACAAAGTCTTTTACGATTGGGGAACTCTTGGCCCATTCCGTTTCGGTCAAGACGGGTTTCAGGGACGCAAGGTACCGCTCAGCGGTTTGGGCTAGAGTGGGAATGGGCAGGCGGGGGAGAGTACTCTGGAGAGCCCGGGTGTCCTCGCGTGAGGGGATGGGGGTGGGCATGGCTTCGGCAGGGTCAAAAGCGAGGTGGTGCGGATACTGGGTTATTGGGGATAGAGAAAGAGAAGAATAGTGTGGGGAAGTGGAACGTTCGAGCTGGTAAAGCTATGCAATATACACTCTAGTTAACAGTGAGCCTCGGATGAGTAAAGTTAGAGAAGGAGTTTACTAAAAAAATAGAGCACCAGGGCCAAAGCGATACTAAAGACAACTATGTAGAAGCGAAGAAGTTGGTGGTATGAGGAAAAGGATGTTGGAGCAATATAGGTGGTGCATTTATTCAACCTTTTAAATCTATGCATATATGCGTACGCACTACTCCTTCATTCACGCGCCGGAACATTCACTATGCATCATATGTGGCAGCAGGGTGGTGTAGTTGGAGCATGTGAAAGCGCTCATGACGGAGTCAACCACCACTTACTTAAATCTAACTCAGCAAATAGTATTTCAGCCCTTGGGCTTCAAGACGGAGAAGGGAAGTCACAAGTCGAAGGATCACATGTGTGTTAGCTTAGGGTCCTCCGCGCTCTTCCCCTTCGGCATAAGACCGCAGTCCACCAACCTTAACCACGTGACTTGTATACTGCCTGGAACGAACCACTCAATACCAGGCTTTTTTAATTCCACTCCTCCTCCCTCCTTTTCACTTTTGGGTCCGCTTCCTTTGAGCGGAGCAGGGGTCGCTGTACACCAGACAGCATGTCAGTTAGGCAGCGTAGCCGCTGACTGGCACCAGCTACCAGGAGACCGACGAGTCACCTCGATTGGAATATTCTACGGTAAAAACCCGAGCCCCCCTCTGCCCGTCGTTATAATAGCACCGATACATTGGACCTGCCGTCGTTTTGGCTACATCTTTTTTTACTGACATGGTATCCCCCCATGACATTTATTAGAGACTGTCCCCGCACAGTATCAACTATGACGCCCCCCTTGCCAGTCGACTGCGGTTTCAGAACAATTACAAATAAATTGTACTGGCGTCTTCATAGCGGCGACTCTAGAATAGAGAGGTTTGTTCCTCAGTAGAGTATAGCCAATGATATAATCTAGTATCTTTTAGAATATTTCTCGGGGGATCATAATCCGGCCTTCGTTTTCTAGAATGAGATGACTATTGTTCATCAATTCACTCAATGCGCGTTTTAAATTATGCGGGGAATCCCTGTTGAATGAATATGGCCAATGGCAGATGTACCTTGTTCGTTTTGGGCGGTAGGTGGGCCATGATAACTCCCTTCGCACGGTAACCAAATTTACAGGGTAGATTGCACCCAAGGGATTACCTTACTATCATGGGTGTAGTCGGGTCTTATAACCGGCTCGTTAACTCCTGGTAGTCTTGTGTTCGGATATGTGGTCACCCTGTGATAGAACTTACCTATTTCGATTCGGCCTACCCCCCCACACACACCCAACCGAACGCAAATCCCGTTGTTTTTTTCGCGACAACTTGGACTCCCACATTAATGCCTTATATGGCCACTTCACCTTACTCATTGGTAAACACAATAAGGAAGAAGGGCCTGCGACCATATACCGTTTCCCAATGATGGGGGCCTCGTTCTTATTAGTGGCTGGCCTGCAATTCTCACCGCTCATCCTCACACCCACCACACGCTTCATGCCTGCTGATCTGCGCCTTAATTTGGGAACCTTTACATCGTTTGCCAAGAAATCCGCTGCTTCAACTGGCCTTTAATCCTCTCGCTTTCATGTCCGCCGCGAAGCTAAGCTTAGTTATAAAAGCCCGTCGGCGCGGGCCTTGATTGATAATGTATTGTTCAGTCTCATACTTATTCAACGGCCTCCAATTGCACCTTCTTCATTTGCGTTGCTTACTCCCAATAACCGCCACTTCACTGGCCCATATTTTCTAATAGCCTTGTCCTACTACCCCCACTAGCCTAATTATTGTCTTATAACCATGTCCAGCAACACCCACATCGCCTATCCCGATGTCATCGAGGAAGTGCCAACCCAGACCAGACTTATGAACTATACGCCGCCCAAGTTCGCCAACGAGTTGCCCATCAAGTCGGACTCGCCCTACGAAACGATGGCCAGTGTGGTGGGTACAACCATTGGCTATCTGGGCATGATTCCCTGCTGCTTCTGCTGCCCCAACCCGTACACTTCTATCCACCAGGGCACCATCGGCCTCATTTCGCACTTTGGTAAATATTACAAGACAGTGGATCCCGGTTTGGTGAACATTAACCCCCTCGCCGAGTCCATCGACTTGGTCGATGTTCGCTTACAAATTGAGTCCATTGGCCGTATGCCCATCGTCACCAAAGACAATGTCAATATCACCATCGAATCCGTGGTGTACTGGCACATTATTGACCCCTACCTAGCCACCTACGGCATATCGGATGTGCGGAGTGCCCTGGTGGAACGCGCCCAAACGACGCTCCGCGCCGTCCTCGGCACCCGTGTCCTGCAGGACACGATTGAAAACCGGGAAACCATCGCCGACGACATTCGGGATATGATTGATATCCCCGCCAAGGCCTGGGGGGTGACCGTCGAGTCCATCCTCATCAAGGACCTCACCTTCAGCACCGAGCTCCAGGAATCGCTGTCGAGTGCAGCTACCCAAAAACGGATCGGCGAGTCCAAGATTATCGCGGCCCAGGCCGAAGTGGACTCCGCTAAACTGATGCGTGAGGCGGCCGATATCTTGAATACCCCCGCGGCGATGCAGATTCGGTACTTGGAGACCATGCAGCATATGTCTAAGGGTCCGAATAGTAAGGTGCTGTTCGTGCCCATGAGTCACCCGTCGCATGCGGCGTTGGACGGAGGGTCGGCTCTCCATTCCTCGGTATCGGATGCCGTGCTTCAAAACCAGCTGGGAAAACTCTAATTGGAAGCCGCTTTGAGCCTCCCTACATCTTGCCTTGTAATGTATATCCGTCTCCGTCTTTCTTCACTACACTGCATTGATAAATATATACATCCTTATTTTCTTACATTCCTTGCCTATTTATATATGTTACCCTCCTAACACTTTGAGTTTATGGAGAGACGGGCAATAATGTTCGCAGTTTTATATTGTAATTACACCACCCTCTGTAGTACCTCTTTATTACACTCAAATAAATACACTTCTACTTTAATCGTCTCATTTGGTATCAGATGACAATGGTATACCCTTCCGTGGTTAAAAACAAATACTTGATTTAATGTATTGAGACTTTAAACCTTGACCCCGGGCACTGTCAAATTTACTTATTGGACTGGTACGCAGGGTACGAATGCCCCTTGGTCTCACCCGGCCTTCAGCGATTCTAGCGCAGTTGACAGCTTAAGACTATCAAACAACGGATCGTGTCCCTGACCTGACTCGTTTCAGCCCCTTCCTCATGAACGCGTAATGAAGAACCTCGCTTGGTATCGCTCCCCACACCCAAGCATATCGAGTGGCACACACCTTGGGGTATGGGCTCAGAGGTGGGATGGGGAGCGCCCCAGTACATGTTCTCTGTCGAATATCGCCTTTTTTATTTTTCATCCGTTTAGATAAATTATAATTAATATTTATGCTATTGATCATATCAGTACTGTTGCACCGCCGCCCTCCTCCTTATGTTACTATACCCCAATTGTCGCCACTATCACCACCAAATCTATTACTTGGATTGTTAGCACTGCTTCTACTCTAAAAATATGACTCACTATCAGGACGAACCAGCCTTTCCGACCCATCCGCCAGCTGACCCCAGCCCGAGGGGCATCATTACTAATCCCCCGCCCGAAACGGCCCTAATGACCTACGATCCGCCGAAATTTAAATTCGAGACCGCCGTCATCACCGACTCCACCTACGAAGGCATCATCAACTTGATGGGCAAATGTTTCGGTACATCCGGTTTAGTAAGTTTTAGTCTTTAGAAAATGGGTTCAATGCTTGGGTTCCCATTGCCAACAGCACTGGCCGCCGCTTTCACGACCCAGTGGGTGCATGGATTAGTCAAATGCCTCCATCTATTTATCTCCCCCTCTCCCCGATAAGGGCGACCAAGGCCCACACCCCTCTGGTGTTATTATTATTATTATTATTGGGGGGGGGGCTGGGCCAGTTATTGATCGCTGTCAAGACATTGTGCATGTGGGTGTAATATTTAGGGATTAACCAATGTATTATTTTGAACCCTCACCTAAACCCATATACAGATACCATGCTGCATGTGTTGCCCTAATCCATACGTTGCCATTGAACAAGGTGAGTATGCTGTTTTTGGCCATCCCCAAGATGGAGTTGATGACTATTTGTGCATTACATGTAAGTGGATTATGACCAAGGACTTTGGCCCGTTTATGCGCTTACACATCTGTATATTTTTAATCGTTGTTATCATTTGGGTAAATTTAGGCACGATTGGCCTTATTTCACGCTTCGGAAAGTTCTACAAGGTCGTTGACCCTGGTTTAGTAAGGGTGAACCCTTTGTCTGAGACGGTTACCACCATCGATGTGCGAATACAGATTCAGCCCATCGTTCGAATCCCCATCGTAACTCAGGTAGGTAGCATACTCGCTTGTGTAGCGGGGTTTCAAATCGAATCCTCAGAAGGGTGGATTTTTGGTATATATATATATATATATATCTTTAGCAACAATGGAGCTCCTTTGGAGATACGGTGGTTCGCTATATTCATCCCTGCTGTTGCCCAGTTTCAGCTGAAGGGGAAGGGATGCTCCATACATTAAACTAACTCGGCCCACTCTATTACTATACCTATGGTATTTCGACCTACTTTACCAGGACAACGTCAACATCATCATGGACGCTGTCCTCTACTGGTGCATCAGCGACCCCTACCTGGCCACCTTTGGGGTTGTTGATGTCAAAACCGCCCTAATTGAACGTGCCCAAACCACGCTCCGCGCTGTGCTAGGTGCCCACGAACTGCAGGACATCATTGAAAACCGGGTGATCATCGCCAACAGTATCCGCGACACCATTGACATTCCTGCCAAGGCCTGGGGGGCCAACGTGGAATCAGTCCTTTTCAAGGACCTCACCTTTTCCCCCGAACTGCAGGAGTCGCTGTCGAGTGCGGCGACCCAGAAACGAATTGGGGAGTCCAAGGTCATTGCGGCCCGGGCGGAAGTGGACGCGGCGCGGTTGATGCGCCAGGCGGCCGAATTGCTGAATACCCCATCGGCGATGCAGATTAAGTATTTGGAGGCCATGCAACAAATGGCCAAGGGTCCGAATAATAAGTTGTTGTTCGTTCCCATGCAAACTACGAATCCCCCTTATTCTTCCCAGTCCCAGGGAGAGGAGGGCGATGGCCAAGGGAGTAGTGGTGGTGGATACCCATTAAAACCAGGGCCAGCAACCCCGGCGGGTAATACAGACTGTGGGGAGTCGCTATCACGAAATGGGCCGTCTTCCCAGGCTCAGCAGATTAATGGACAGGAGGAGAATCTTCATCCTGCAGTTCATCAGGCAGCTCTCTATAACCAAATAAGTAACATGTAGATACGAAGACCTTGTGTACAGTATATAATAAACATATATAGATCAGTTGGGAATAGCATCACAATATTATCCCTCTCTTGGCAAAACAAAATGGCTTAATTGGGCAAGGCGACTAAAACGGAAGAATCCCGAAGCATTATGGTACAAACTGATGTGGGTTTATTGGAGAGAGACTTCCATCTATGGGGAAGAAGGAACATCAGAGGTGAGACACGGCTAAATATGAAGATAAGTTTTCACACATAGCGGTGGCCAATCTTAGCATGGAAGGACGCTAATGATCAGCGTAAGCTGTGCTGGTCAGTCGAATATAGTTCAAGGGAGGTACTAAACCGATGAACTATATAGGAGAGAGAGGGGGGTTGTGAAGAAGATTATGAGTAACAAAGAACCAATGGCAGGCAAGGTCTGATAGGGGAGGAGGGAACTCAAAAGCACTGAATTTACAACTTGCACTTGGTGGCATCAATGCAGATCTGGGTGTAGCCCTCACCGAACTTGGCGATGTTGAGGGCACGGACCCAGTCGCGCTTGAGGTCCTCGACGGATTCCAGACCGACGGACACGCGCAGGGTGCGGGGAGAAGCGCACACATCGATGGCGTGACGCCACTCGGCGGAGCTGTGGACACCACCGAAGGAGGTAGTGTTCTGGGTCAGCTGGAACAGAGTAGGGACAACCTTGGCGTGGGCCTCGACGCAGAACTCGACTTCAAAAACGGCACCGAAACCGTTGGGGAAGGCGTCGCACAGGTCGTAACCCTTGGGCAGGACCTGGAGGGAAGCGTGGCGCACGCGGCCAATGACACCCTCGGGGATACCTTCGTAACCACGGCCGCGAGTGGCGCAGTTGAGCCAGGCCACGAGCTGGGTAGCGATGCGGCTCTGCTGGCGCACCCGGAGGTCGAGGGTACGCAGAGAGCGGAGCAGGAGCCAGGACTCCAGGGAGCCCATGAAGGAGCCCTGGACGGTACGGTGGATGCGGAGCTGCTTGGCCGCGTCGCAGCAGCGGGTGACGATGATGCCGCCCATCACATCGGAGTGGCCGGACAGGTACTTGGCGGAAGAGTGGACAATGTAGTTGGCCCCCTGGCGGAAGGGCTGCTGAAGCGGGGGAGGGGCCAGAGTAGCGTCCACGACAATAGTGGCACCGACAGCACGGGCGCGGTCGGCGTAGTGACGGACATCAACGATCTCACCGTTGGGGTTGATGGGGTTTTCCAACCACACGAGATCACCCTCGCGCAGGCAGTCCATGAGCTCAACGGTCTCAATGGGGGCGACCTTCTTGCGGTACAGGTCAACCACGGCCTTGGTACCGTGGTAGCCGACGGCGAGCACCAGGCGGCGGGGCTTGAGGTGCAGCAGCAGGGCGAAGGAAGCGGCGAGGCCGGAGGCGTAGGTCACGGCGTGACCGCTTTCGTGGACGGCACCGAGAACGGTTTCCAAACGGGACCGGACGGGGGTGGACTCGCGGGCGTAGACATGGGTCTCGCTGCCGTAGTTGTTGACACCGAGCTGGGCGGGCAGCTTGAAGGTGGACGAGACGGAAATGGCGGGGGCCACGTCGGCGGTGACGGACAGGTGCTCGTCAGCGTGGATGCTCAAAGTTGACAGGCTCGACTGCGAAAGAATGACGTTCTTGGTATCCTTAATCATGGTGGAAAAATATGAAGAGAAGGGGGAGGGTGTGGAAGGAAATGAATTAACAGAGGGAAAAACTAGCCCGGCGGTGGTGGTGATGATGAGTGTCGGATCGGAGGGTTGGTGGGTTATATATATATAGGACCAGTAGATGTAGCTGATCCCACCCGGAAAGGGCGGCGGGATTCCCAGGCCCTCTCCACCTGTTCCCCGCCCTGGCTATTGTATGGCCCAGGTCCCCCCGGCCTTGGACTCTGGTTGTTCTATAGGCGAGGGGGATGGTACTGGCAGCTGCTACCTAACCCATCTAACTGGCCCGCTCGGCCTGGCTTCATACCCGCAATATAGACCCCCGGCTCCGATTACCACCCCATAGCTTACTATGCACGGATAACTATGCCTGGAACGATGTCGTAGTTGGCCCAGCGGGTGCTGCTCGCTAACCGGGAAAGTCGGCCCATGCACCTACCAAACCTTGTATTCCAGGCAGTAGAGAGCGTCCTTGGCCCATGAAACCCCCCATTCTACTATTGAAGAGCTGCAAGCCGCGTAACCCATCAGTGATGATTGTCAGACATTCGGGTGCAAATGACACTTGTTCCCCCTTCCTTTCCTTCCTGGCCTCTGTATGAGCCCGCGGAGTACTACAGGCCAATACAGATGCTCACTCTAGATACTTCTCAGTTGGCTGCACCAATCCATTCCATTTCTATCCAATGTCATTTGTAGTGCAGCTCACACTCCCACTCCCCGCACCCGCCCAGCCGTATTCCACGGTTAAGTACCGGATGAGAGAACAGGCCAGATGAATCAAACTAAATGGAGTAGGTGGGTGGGGGCGGTTACTATTGTTGTAGGGCGGAGCCGTCTCATCCTGACCACTGGGCCGGTATCTCCGACCGAGACAATACCCCCAGTCCAGGCCTAATCTCAACCTCCAATTCAAAATCAAAATCAATTCTATTTCAATCTTAGCGCCTTTAACTTTCACCTGCTAGTTACTCCCTCAGATCACACCAATTAAACCGGTGAGAAAGACTCGAGGCATTGATCCTACTACGAAAGGTAGCCTGGGTGAAAGGTCGGGGAGATCATAAGTGTCCACGTCTAAGCATCACTGCCGACTTAATTGCCCCGTCACTAAATTCCCAGTCACAGGTGGCTATTGTCTTTATCCGCCCCAATGCGGCTATCCAACCTGCATTGTTTACATCCGTGGTTCACTGAACCAACCTACTTGCATACACACACACACACACACACTCATACACACACATATCCTCACATATACACCGGCTCGCACACTGGCATGAATCTATCGACAGTCCTAATATGTGTTATAGGGTTGCCAGTTTCCAGCCCAACGTGGAAGGAATCGCTGGTTTTTTCTCACCTGCTCCCAAGTCTTACCTTGATGCAGCGGGATGAGGAAAACCCTCTATAAAGAACAGGTGCGGTGCAGAATCCCCCCACGGAATAATACCCCACCTGGGCCCACTATTCTTTGGACATTGGAGTTCCGTTTTTTATATATTTTAGTTTATTTAGAATCCTGGAGTGAGAGGGGGGGATGGGAATGTCCTTCGTTATTGGGGCGGTGCCTATTGTATAGCGAGCGGCCTTTGGTGGACTGGTCCGTGGGATTCGGGGGGCTTTTAACCGTCGCGGGGGGAGTATGGCCTGTACCTTGGGGTGTGGGGGCGCTGGCATGTAGCGGCCATATTATGCGGACTTAAGGGAGGTTGCCTGGCTTGAATAATAACCACCGAGTGGAGAGATACGTTTCAGATGGGCCGTATGCTGTCGCTGAAGGTCCTGCTTTAGTCCAGTAGTTAGCGGGGCGGTTTATACAGTACCCCAGTGATGAATTAATACTACTTTGTAAAATCCCGACAGAGTACTCCTTCTCCCTCTCCGACCTGTCGCCAGTACCGCCACCATTTCCCCGCTGTCGGTTGGTGGACTGCTGGTTCAGGATTCCAAACCAAACGGGCCATCGTGCACTTCCCATAGGCTGAATGGGAATGGGGCTCAGACAGACTATACTACTCACTGAAATCACGGTAATAAGCTGATCAACCTAATGTACTCAAAATTGGCCAAATAACAGTTTTTGTTGGATCGCCCCCCTCCGCACTTCCCCATTGAACCATCGTTATGGCTATTTTTATAGTGTGATGTGCCTAAGAAAAGAGGGATAGGCAGAGAGCAATGGTACTCAAGGAGGTCGGGATATTCCCTGTGTGGAGAAGGGGGTGGCTTTAATTTGGCCAGCTAGGCTACATAGACCCTGGCCATGTCGGAGTTCCGGTGCATTTCTTAAAACATTTCCTAACCGCGCGTTTTCTTCTTTCTTCCCCCCATACTGGGCAATTGTACTGACATGTTTATCCAGTGTGTTTCTTTCCGAGACAGGTCTATTTAAGGGCTCCCTGCTTCATTTCCACTCCCGTGTTTGACAAGTTCCACGGGCAGCCTGTTGAGAGGCCCCCCTTACTTATCGAAACCACTAAATGGGTTAAATACCACATCAATCAATGCAGACTTAGGTTCCTTTGTTGTGTAGGGATGAGGACAAAAGTTTATTTAAATGAGGGTGGAGCCCCTCCCTCCAAGTCGGTGTATTGAATTAGGCCATTATATATTTAATACATGGCCCCAGACGGATCTTTTCCCTGGCCAGATTAGACCAGTTCTAAACCTGGGTAGAGCCAATCCTCCACAATAGTCATTAGGTGAGCTGGATCAGGTAGAATAATCACGTGATTGACTGGACCACAACCATGGGTTAATCGGAAAAAAAGGATGGATACTTATTATATACACTACAGTGCCAGAGTGCTATTAGCTGAAGCAACAGTCCTTGCCACCTTTTTTTTCCTTGCTCAAGGCCTCATAAGATATCCAGCCCTTCCGGTAAACTAGCAATTAGTGGGAGTGGAAACTGCCTACTTAACCTACTACCACGGATAATGAGGAACGAGAAAGGGAAAAAATAAGCTATATATCCCCGCCCCATAAGTGAGGAAAAAAAATAGCAGCCACCGCTGAATAGGCGAGCACGTAGGCATATTCAGCCCTGAAGATTTAATTGTAGAATTTTCCAACTGCCACTTTTGCCTGGACCCAACTGCTGCATTCCTTTCGCTTCGTGTATTGTGAAGAGAGCCATTCGGATTCCCCAAAGCTCATTCAACCCCGTTCTACTTTTGTCATTTTAACTCTCCGTTAATTCCAACGACTCCTACAAGACCTTAATCGCCATGGCCCTCGAAGATAAGCAAACTGCCAAGCGTAAGGCCCACAATGGCGTCGGTCGCACTCGTGGTGACCCCAAGCGGGCCAAGAACACCGACAAATACAATAAGGAAACGAGAGCCAGGGGCAAATTCAATAAGGAAACGGGAGCCGGCGGCAAATTCAATAAGGAAGCGGGAGCTGGCGGTAAATTCAATAAACCCCAGGCCGCCGGCAATTCGAAAGGCTCTACCGAGGGAGTTGAGAAAAGTAAGCTGTGCCCATTAGTAGGTTTATTGACCTTTTTACCCCTTCTATAGAGGACATTCCAACCTGGCTCAAGGTGAAACTTGTATTGCCTCCTGTATATAAGCAACGGCTATCATTACCCCGTCAGCATCTTCTACCCCCTGCTACTCACATTTGTTAATTATGGTTTTCCCCGCCCTGATTTTGCCTCGGTTTGCGCACCTTATATTCACCCCGTCCCCACCAGTAAGACATCGGGATGTCTGGTACACTAAGGCCGAACCCATCTGGTTCAAGGCCCGTTCCCGGTCCGGCACCAAGGCCGAAAAGGCCCAGCAGACCGCCGAGCTCATTGCCCTGGCCAGCGACCGCCTGGATAAGCTGTACACCCACCCCGTCGGCTCCCGCATGTTGCAGACTATTCTCAAAAACGGTTTCAAAGACCAGGTCCACCAATTGGCCGCCGATCTGGAGCCTTTTTTCGAGAATATGCTCACCAACGCCTGCGGCCAGCGGATGATCGAAAAGATCATGGAGGCGTCGCCCAAGAGTCGCCCGGCCATGATCGAAATCATCAGTGGCAAGGTGCAGAAATTAATCACCAATGCCGCCCAGTCCCCCATCGTGGAAATGGTCTATCTGCAATCGACGGCCCAGCAGCGCCAATACTTGGCCCAGGAGTTCCTGGGGGCGGAGTTCGCCCTGTTCAAGGTAAGTCAGGGTGCCGAGAGATGGTGGTTCCTTCTCCTCCTTACCTTTAAGCCCCCTCCCCCATACTCGGGTTATTTTGGCCCCCTTTTGTTTTTTACTGAATCATTGAGTCTGTATCTAGATTACGGTTGCGATACTTCCCCCTAAGCGTCTCTCCCTCTAACTAACACGCGTGGCTATGATCGTTGGTTTTTTCCGCATTCCTTTACTAATTATCCAGGATCCCAAGAACCCCATCACGCTCGAACACGTGATCAAGACCCAGCCTCTTAAGCGTGAATTTGTGTTCAAGAACATATTCAAGTGCATTGAAAATGCCGTGAACAAGGAGACCCTCACCAGCGCGGTTATCCATCGGGTCATTTTGGACTGTTTTACTTTTGGTGAACAGGCCGAAATCGACACTCTTCTGGATATGCTTAAGGAATCCTTCGTCCATATCATCCATACCCGGGACGGTGCGAGAGCCGCCATGTTGGCTATTGTCAAGTGTACTTCTAACAAGGTGGGTTGTGTGGAGGGGATGGACTTGTATTGAATGGTATATATGGAATGTTACAATTACTAGGCATTCGGTTAGTATAAAATGTGCGGCCAGGCTGCTATGATTGGCTCTACTCGATCCCCGATATAGTAAACATCTCAATGTCCGGAGTTTTGTCTAACCCTTTTATAAGTCGTTGCTATATTCTTCCATCACCACCTTACCATGTATTCGTATTTCAGACTCGCAAGACTATCATCAAGTCCTTTAAGCCCTTCCTACTTAAGATCGCCACCGAGGAATTCGGTCACATGGTGCTTCTCCAGTTGTTCGATACCATCGACGACACCGTCCTATTGGGTCACGATATTGTAACCGTAAGTCACACATGAGATCTCATTATATCAAAAGGGAATATGTATATTTGCGAACTGATACCCTTTTCTTAACTGTAGTTTACGATTTCAATTTACACGATCCCCCTTAACCGTTGCCCTCAGGGCTACTACTAATTGCGGTAATTTTAACCCCTCGTTTTTTGATCTGTTTTGATCTGATATTATGATCGTATTATTTGGAATTCACCACACCTTTCTTAATGGAAATGGTTCATTATCTGCACCGACGTATACTTGATGCTGATATAGCCCCTGACTAAGGAACTCGGTCAGCTTATCAAAACGCAGGAGGGCCGCCATCTCATCATGTACCCTTATATCGGTATGTCCAATAAGCACATCACCAAGCCCGTCCTTCAGCTGATCATCGAAAACTCCGAATTCCGGAACCAGACCAGCAAAAAGGAGAGCCATATCCGGGAGGCCGAGATTCGTAAAGTGCTGGACCCTTTCCTTTCCGCATATCTGCGGAAAAATTTCGAGGAGGTCATCTATGCCGAAAATCAGGATCGCGTTATTATCGAGTTTATCCTCAACACTAGCTGTAAGTATCCTGTGTTTCTTTTCAATACCACCCCTCCTCCTTTTATCCGCCCTAGTTTTTACTGTTTAGTTTATAGTGCTTCGAGACCACTATGCCTTACTATTTTCGGTCCCAATTTTCTATTCCAACCCCTCGGGAAGGAATACGAATCCCCAATGAGTATATACTGCTGCATGGCGCCTCCGTCCACTATAACGTAAGTTTATGTCCTAACCATTTTTTTATCCCACCTATTCATATCCGTTGTACCGTTGTAGCCGATGTGGGCCCATTCAAAGAACTGATTGCTGATATGCTCAACAGCACGTCCACGAAAGGCGACACTATCTTAACGAATGTCCAGAGTATCCATGTACTTAAGCGTCTGATCCTTGCGGAGACTGGAGTCCTCCCGGCCCACGTTACTAAGGGTAAGTATACTTCCCCATATATTCCTGAATATATCTATCTATCTATGGTTTGATTATTCTGTTTTTGTGGGTCGCTGTAGGAAATTTCTTTCGAATGTACTGATTATTAACCATCAAAAATGTATCCTGCACCGTTTATATATTTATTTTTGAAAACCGGCGATTTTATTCCCTTAGATACCCCATTTGAAATCTCCGAGCTGGTTTATAAGAACATGGAGAAGAGCCTGGCTGAACATGCCGTGAGTGTTGCCTCGCCTATTGTGGCTGCCCTGACCACCCACAAGAAGTTTGGCCCTAAGATCCTCAAGCGTATCAAGGGTAGCCGCAGCGGGATCCAAAAGGCCGCTGATGAAGGCAATGCTGGATCCAAGAAACTACTCGAATCCCTGGGCGCCAAATAATCGTATACTCTTTGGATGCTTTATTGGTTTGTGAAGGGGGAGGGGGGGCAATCAGAGTGGGGATTGTATGGATTCATAGCTTATTCACCTCCATTTCTTCTCATTTTGGATTTTTATTGTCGGTACTAACGGTGAATAGTATAGAATTCAATTACCCACAATCTCCCAGGTCGCTCCTTGATACTATATTTGGTCGGGTTGCTTTTAACAATCTGGGAGGTATGGCAATGAACTTTATTTCATACAGGACACTATGTTCCAAAGGCCAACCTTTCGAATCTATCTTCGACAATCTCTTTGATCTTTAAAATGACACCAGGTGTTTAGCAGTATCGTCAGTATTAAAATGTCTTTATTTTTGGGTCACCAGTTCTGGATTCTATATAATTTACTCTATACGGGCCTATAGTTCCTTGAATCATATGATAATGCGACGCAATGGTGCGGGAAGTGCATACGATGCTGGATATTGGATAAAGCAGATGTATCCGAAGCTCAAGGAGATGAGTGTGTGATCATTGGCTATGGTAGAGTGGAGCGCTAGGCCGACTAAAGCCCCGCCCACCGCCACCATTCCTCTGTTGGACTGATTCTCCTCATACCGCTTCAGGAAAGTACAGTCATAACTATTTCTGGATCTTTCTTGGTTTCATTAGTACTTGCCTTTTATTCTAGGTCACCCCAAGTTCTAGTTACATTCCCTCCTCTAACATTCTGTGGTCCCACTAACTCCACATTTCCTTTTGCTACCGACCTTCATAGTGTCAAGCTGAGTTCTCCACCCTAATGCGACCAGGTTCCTTACATACAGGTCCGCTCTTCCGCGGCCTAACGGCCACTCGGTCGTCTACTGCATTTACCCATGCGATACTCCGACAACATCAGTCATTGTCGTTCCTTTCAACTGCTCTACCGAGTGTTTCCTCTCACTTTTCAACGCTCGGGACCAGCCCCATTCCCCTACACCGCCTGGGGAAGTGTTCTCCTCTTGGTCCAGGATTCACCAACGCGCTCTTACATTTCCCTATCCCAAGCTCCTCCTCACTCCTAATGGCGCGAGTGGTAGTAGTACGTGCCTATTCCCAAGAGCCGCTCCTGGATCGCACTCGGAATGCTCTAGGCACCTTGGGCAATTTGGCCGTTGTGCTAGCCGGTCTCACGGTCCTCTGTGGCCTTCCTTATTTCCTATTCGCCGACTTGGTCGGTGACGAGGGTCATATCAAATGGTTCTCCGATGCGCTCCAGCGGGTACGTCGGGACCCGAACGTCCAAGAGCGGATCGGTTCCCCCATCAAAGGGTTCGGGGACCCCTCGCAGTCCCGCATGTCCCGTAATCGCACCATCGGGCATATGATTACCCAGGACCGCCACGGCGTCGAACACATGGTGATGCGGTTCTTCATCGAAGGTCCGCTGAATAGTGGGACGGTTAAACTAGAATTAGTCAAGGGCCCGGAGGGCCATTGGCAGTACCGGTACATCCTGGTCGAGGTGCCCGGCCAGGGTCTGCCGTCGTGGCGGATTGTCGTGGATACGGAACAGCCCCCGCCCCCACCCGCTTGGCGGGAAATCGTAAAAGATTCGAGCGAATTCGTGTACGAAAAATCCGTGACGTTGGCGGAATCGGTGCGGCTACTGTCTTTGGCTACGTATGATCAGGTCAAAGAGTGGATCGAGACCCTTCGTCGCCAGTAGATGGCATGGCCGTACACTGCCGATTGTCGAAGATGCCGTTTTCCTAAGCCGACATTATCTGTGATACAATATACGCTCTTGCTCTAGTCAGTTAGCTATCTCACTCCCGGGATGAGGCAATATGCCCCCACTATAGTCTGAGTTACTAACCTCGCGTATATCAACTCTTTCCCCCTTCCATCAAAACATTTTACCACTTGTATATTTTTCCCAAGGCTTAGTTCATCCCTGCCCCTACTTTCTCAGGGCTTTTACCCATCTCAAATAATAGTTGTTTGCTTTATAATTACTCATAGCGTACCAATACGCATTTTAATATGATTAGGCCGCACAGTGGAATATCAGTAGTTATCATAGCCCAGGCATTCCTAGCTGACTGGCAACGTGATACGGTATTTACATTAAAGATCGTATAGTTTTGTAGGTTAGCTAGTGTTGTCTTGTCAGGGAGACGGCGGGCATGGTCAGCTCGGGATATGGTTGAAATTCATCGGACTAAAATCTTGCTGAGCTGTCTATACTTGGTATTTAACATACCCAGATATGTAGTCGTCATCCATACCCAATTTGCCCTTTTTAGGTGCAGCTAGTTGGAGGTATTGGAAATGCCCTTGAATCAATTTGACTAACCATCGAGCCCTGTTAGTCTATTTCACGATTAGACGCCGCATTGCAGTCCTCACACGGGCCCCAAACTCAATAGGTCTCTCTGTGTCACCTATAGCAGTCATTCGCTGCTTTATAGATTGGCCGACTCATTCAGCCTCCTCAGCCCAGGGTTACTCTAGTCTCGATCCGTCCCCCCTGACTCAGTAATCATTGACGTTTATCGTCTATATATTTGATTGGCGGATGTGGTGGTCTTTACTCCACCGCCCTAAGTAAGGAGGTGGCATCGACAGGTCGGTTATATTTACCCGATCCCTCGATGCTGTGCTAGTATGAATCACTGTGGACTCTCGATAGGCGGAATAAACCCCACCTGTACAACATCCTCAGGTGATTCCTACACCGAGGCTTATAGGCTGGGGCGAGGTTTGATTACATTAGAAATGCTATATGTTGGATCGGGAGTCTACGTTCAGTACGGTTCAATTGGGCAAGTTTCTCGGGTTGGATTGTATAAAAGGGGGGGTATGTTTCCCGCCATCCGGTTATTAAGCTAGGCAGTATCCGCTCATGCCATTTGGATATTTCCAAATAGTTTTTTTGTTAGTTAATTATTAGCCTTGCTATTTTCCTCTGATTTACCGGTTCTGTTTTAGATCATAGAAATAACACTAATTAGGGTACATTATTACACGATGGATCATCCACGTACCGCTTACCGTCCCCCACCGTATGGGCTTTCGGAAGAATACATAGCTAAGCACTTGAAAGACCTACCAGGTACCCATACCACTGACCGGATTGAAACTTTGGGCGAGGAGCTCCAGAACAGCCACCAGGTTATTATGTGGTTCCGTACCGATTTCCGAGTCAGTGACAATACTGCCCTACACTACGCCATCGCCAACAGTCGCCATGCCAAGGGGCAGGTTATTGCCCTGTACGTCGTAAGCCCTGAGGAATGGCTGTTGCATGGGGTGGGCCCAATCAAACTCGACTTCTGGTTCCGTAATTTAGAATGTCTCCACGAAGAGTTGGCCCTGCGGGACATACCCCTGGTGATTTTAACCGCCCGACGTGCCGCGGACGTCCCCCATATTGTAACCTCGTTTTGCCGCCGGATGCACGCCCTGCACTTGTTTTTCAACATTGAGTATGAGGTCGACGAACTGGCGCGCGATCAACGTACCATTGAGCTGCTCAATTCGGCAGGAGGAAGGCCAGCTGAATCGTTGCATGCCAATGGCTCCCCCCCTGCCTCTACCACTCCCACTGGGTCTCCGCCTATCCACGTTCACCAGTTTCATGACCAGTGTATCGTGGAACCGGGAACGGTCCTGACCAACGAAGATAGGCCCTATAGCGTATATTCCCCCTTCCGACGCAAGTGGTACCAGGTGTTCGCGCAGAACCCGGATTTCCAACGCCTGCTGCCGGCCCCGGGAATTCCCTCACCCACGGACCGGACTCTGAATTTTCAGAAGCGTCATCCGGCCCTGTTTCTTACTGCCAAACAATTCAGCTCGTACTGGGCGGACCTACGCGGTCTCCTCCCGGTAGATCTCCAGCTGGACCCCGAAGCCTCCCGCCAGGCCGGGCAACGCTACGGGGTGGGCGAAAAACACGCTCAGACTTTATTGGCCGATTTCACCCGCCTCGTTCTTTCCCAGTATAAGGAGCGGCGGGATTTCTTCGGTGATGACGCCGGTACCAGTCGTCTCTCCACATATTTGGCGTCGGGGGTCATTTCCCCCCGCCAGTGTCTCCATGCCGCCGTGGATCACAATGATCAGCGCTTGGAGCGCGGTGACCCGGGCGCCGTTCACTGGATTCAGGAGCTGATCTGGCGGGAGTTTTACCGACATGTCCTGGTGGCTTTCCCCCGCGTATGTAAGAATCGGGCATTTAACCCCCGTGGCGACGGGATTCAGTGGAACGATAATCCAGAAGGCTATAAGCGGTGGTGTGAGGGCATGACAGGGTACCCCATTGTTGATGCCGGTAAGTAAGCTAAATCAGTGTCTTTACTTTAATGTTTACACAATAATGAGTGGATACGTGAGAGATGGGAAGTAGTGAGTCGGCCCCTATAATTCATATGGGTGAAATTCAGCCCAGCTATATAAGGGTTTACATTATATGTGTATGGGAGAATATATGGGAAATGTATTTTTAACTAGTAATATTGGCCAAATCTAATGGATTTTTTGGTATACAGCTTGGATGAACTTCTCCCATATGTGTTTCGATGGGGATGGCTAATTACGAATTTATATATATATATATATCGACTGCGATCAACTTCTGTAATTTATTGTAGGGATGCGCTATTTGAATGCCACCGGGTGGCTCCACAACCGCTTGAGGATGGTGGTGGCCATGTTCCTAACCAAGGACCTTCTGATCGACTGGCGTTTGGGTGAAAAACATTTCAATCGCTACTTGATCGACAGTGACTTTGCAAGCAACAACGGGGGTTGGCAATGGGTAAGTTGATTTTTTCACAATAGGCTTTATCAGATGACTGCTATGGCTTACCGCATTTCCAATTTAAAAATTCTATAGCACGACACTCCCACTAATTTCCGGATCTACTACTAATGCCGTCATGATTCTCCCTTTCACTCTACCTATCCAAACACACACACAAACACTTCATACATTCCGTCTCTTTTCCGTCCTTCTACACGGGAGTTTGGCATTTCCCCCATGATTAAGTCGGGTTCCACAGGAACGGATGCTCAGCCGTATTTCCGGGTATTTAACCCACTGCTCCAATCGGAAAAATTTGACCCATCTGGCCGGTTTATCGCTCAGTGGGTCCCCGAGCTGAAACCCCTTTACGATAAGGGCATTAAGCGGACGGCCGACAGCAAATCCAAACTTCCCATCCATGCACCCTACGAGCGATTAAGCACCACTGAGTTCAAATCCCTCGGGTAAGTGAATTTCGGTCCAGTAGAACTATTCTTTTTGGTCATGTAATGTATAACAAAGGATGGGATGCAAGGGAATGGGGATGAAAACGCATCTTAGGATGATTCTTGACTTCATATATTTACAATTGATTTCCCCAAGATAGTAACATCTCTCCCCTTCGCCCCATGACATACTCTACCTGGGCGGTTCAGAGTTAACGAGAAAACCCTTATACATCTTCTAACCTGCCTTCTTAACATTACTTCCTATTTCTCTCCCAGATATCCGAAGCCGATCGTCGAACATCATAAAGCTAAAGATATAGCCATTAAGGTGTTTGAAGCGGCGCTTAAGAAAAAGCCGTGATGGTTGGATCTGAGGTATGGAATCCACCTGTATGTTATCGGATTGCCTTTGTCTTGGCGAATGGTGGTCCATGATTTCTGTCCATCTTTTAAAAAACAATTTAGTCGTGGGATTGATAATAAAGATAGTCCAGTGATAACTGCTTATACCACCCCTTCCCTCCCCCCTGCAGAAAAAAATACTTCGCGTTTGCCAATAGTCATACGACTATAACCAACCCCTCTTTTTGGGCCACAGATTTCTGACTTAAATTTGAACAATCGGTTCCTCTGAATAATAAAACAGACTTGCTGTGCACTGTCCGGGGTTCCTGCTGTATAGGTGCGAAAAGGTAGCGGGTATTGGGTTAGACGTAGCTTATAATTTGTTACCTCAACGTATCCTCCCACATTTAATCTTTTACGATAGTCCTATAAACCCAAGTCTTACATTTCCTCTCTGATACAGTGTACATTCCAAGGGGTCTAATGTCATCTAACTCTATACTGTTATGGTATGAGTGGCGCACAGGGAACTGTATGGGCAGTCGGCTAGTCGAGTGGTGTCCATGTGGAACACAGTTAAATGATGGGCCAGTAAAAGCAATGTGGCCCTGGTCGTAGGACTACAGCTCCGTGCCAAACTAGCGGAGGGTGGTCAGCAAGACGTATTGATGCATTCGCCAACGGCACTTGCGAGTACAAGTAGCAGTCGTCCGTCAAGATATATAGGGGTGTTTGGTAGGATCTCTGTGGGGTCGAAAAGGAAGTGGATTTTACACCTTTTTCCGCTATTTTAAAATCTAGAGGTGGGAAAAGGGCAGGCAAAGGATTGCCCTCCACCAGGGGCAAACGGAGTGTGCTAATGTTCTGATTCGCGGTTCCGTTTTGGATTACAAGGTCAAATAACCGAGCCACACCCGTTCTTACGCATTGGGATCGGGTTGGCAGACTGTGTTATCTGATCCATAGGGCAGCCTAGTGATACTAGATCACCCATCCCCTTTCTAGGTTAGTATATATCGGCCGGTCCTGCGCCCTGCCGAAGCCCCAACCCCTTTGGGTCTTTCTCCCACTTTATTTGATCCTTGATAGTGGTATTTTCTAACATCACAATCCTCACTTGGCATACCTGTGGTGGTTGCCTATTGCGGTTTATTATTTAGTGCTCCCTTCGTTTCTCGTTCGACGCCCTACCCTTTAAGGAAGGGACTAGGTCCATTATTGTTACCACTCCCCCCCCCCGCATCGGTTTCCTATTTGGGCTTACCTCTGCGGTGTAAACGTGACCATACAGCGTATATCCATGACCTGCACGCACGCAGCACATAAATATCCTAGGAGACTCGCCCACAGTCCCCGACCTCCTCCTACTGCTTCGTTGTACGGGCCATTCTCGGTTGCTCAAGTGGTGCTGTAATTTAGCTGTGGCCAATTGAGCACATGGGAGAAGTTCATCCAAGCTGTATAACGAAAAATCCATTAAATTCGGCCAATATTACTAGTTAAAAATACATTCC
>JANBQC010000028.1:0-96571 GCA_027576995.1 Dimargaris cristalligena
TTGGCTCCACTACAATCTGCCAATAACGAGATCCCTGATAGTAGTTCGAACCTCCCGCCGATTTTCCCGGCTTTTTCCCCCCATGACGTAATCCCCGACCTAACCGGTCCACCGGGTCTCGGCGTTACATTATTAACATTAGAGTCTAAACCCTGTAGTTGCTCACCCATATGGTGTGGTGCTATGGGCGCGAGGAATAGATACATTCCCGGAAACTAACTTATTTACTTACTTGCTCGTATCAGTAGAGTACGCGTTCGTTTTGATATTAGCACTGGACCCAGTCAGGCTAATAATTATGCCTAAACAGCGAGCTCCCCCATTATGAAGCCAACAATTAACACTAAATCCTTATTTTTACCCACCTCTTTTTTTTTACACCCCCCCTCCGCTACACCGAGTTGGCTTCACAAAATAGTTCAGTGACACCAAGGATACACCCCTCTAAGCCATTGTAGGCATAGTCATTACGTTTGGGGAATACTTTTATTTTTCGACTTTCTATTCACTTCACCGTTAAACGAGTAAAGGATCTTCATTCAGTTTTGACACTTTATATATATATATATATATATAGATTCCTCACAGTTCTCGTATTCAACCACCTGTGAACGATACATTGCAAAACGACTATCCTATTTTTATTTATCCCCTTCTATCTTGAAATATCTCTACATTTCGACCGTCATGGATACCCGGCTCAAGAATGAGATTCACATTACGAAGCACGGCAAAATCGGGAACTTCGTCGACTATGCTGAACGACTCTTTCAGGTAATTGCCTAACCAGCGAAGTATGCAATTGGATGAGAGAGCTGGAGAGAGGAGGTGCCATAGTACGAGAGGGGGCTGTTGCATTCCTACAACAATTCAATGGAAGGGGGCAAATCGCCACCCGTTTCCTCGTCAAAGCCCGGGGGGACACTGCCTAGTACTACCCACCCGTAAGCAAGTAGTAGTCTACGACCAGAATGCACCTTGGTACTACTTCCCTCCCCGCCCCTCCCCGCTCCCGATAGCCGAGTTTTGCGTATATTATGAACATCCCCCCCATATATATATATGTATATATATATTTATATATACGCCTCTCACATTCGCAACCCTATTTAATATTTTCAACCACATCAACTATAGAGTACCGAGCCTGCCTACACTTCGGTCACAATCAAGGCCGAGGGCCCCGCCATCATCAAAGCCATCACCGTCTCCGAAATAATCAAACGGAACTCCAAGGCCTTCTTGTTCCAGTATAACCTTATCGGCAACACCGCTACCGCCCCCACCCAATCCCAGTCAGCCAAACCAAAAAGTCAGACTCAGGCTAAATCGTAAGTATTTTTTTAACCATAATACCCCTTCAACAATTGGGCTATTATAGCTCAAGGGTTAATTAGTACATGGCGATTACATATATATCCATCACTATTCCCCCACGTTCTTTCATTGTATACTAATCTTTCGAATTGGGTGATTTATATACCACAAATCTCGTACTTTCCAAACAGTGCCACTCCTACCGTTTTGGTTCCTACTATCGAAATCGTACTAGACCAACAACTACAGCCGCTTCTCGAGTCCCATACGTAAGTATAGCTTGGCGCATCTCTAGCCCCCCCACCATTCGCCCCTACCTAATAGAATATCCGCTTCTTCTCACATAGGTTGTTGATCTGTTGTTCTGCACGAGTCAATGGAAACGATATGGCCATTGCCTGTTTAATAGTCGAACTAGCTAAACCAACCAGCTTCTCGATATTCGAGCGGAATGCACCATGACTCACCCAAGCTCGACAATGCTTTGCTATGTTCTTTTACCCATAACCCTGCAATTTTGAAATCAGACTGCAAGACATTCCAAAAGGAACGCCTCAATATGAATTGGTCCAAGCGCACCTTGCTTCAAAGATAAAGCAAACCTGCCGCCCCCCTTCAAAATAATGAAGCAATAGTACCCAGAGCCCTTGCATGGTGTGTTTAGGGTCATTGGGATCATCTCGCGCCATAATCAGTAGGCTTATAACATTGAATCAGCGATGGTGGCACAAACTAATGTGGATTTAATAATTATTGGAATTAAAACAAAAATATAATAAATGAAATGTAATGAATATATGGATGGATGAGTCAAATCCCAAATCTACCCTGGGTTAAACATGTATTTTATGAAATGTGGGGCGATTGGAACTCTCCCCTCCTCCTTCCGGCCTTGTTCGGGCATTTTAATAACCTTCAATGGCTAGGACTGATTAGCCAGCGAGAAGAAAACGGAGTCTTGGTTCTCCAATAAGTTGGCTGGCGTATCATATTCAACCACCTTGCCCGCGTCCATGACGATAATACGATCATTATCCAGGACTGTGTTGATACGATGGGCGATGGTCAAGATGGTGCAGTGGGCAAATTCGCGGCGGATAGTCGCCTGAATCAATTTGTCGGTCTCCACGTCCACCGCGGCGGTAGCCTCGTCCATAACGAGCACATTGGTGTGGCGAAGCAGGGCCCGGGCCAGGCAAACTAGCTGGCGCTGGCCAACCGAGAAATTCTCACCTCCCTGTTGGACTTCATACTCCAGTTTGGCCGGCAGGGTCGTTACGTAGTCCTTCAAATGGGCGTTGGCCAACACGTCCCACAGTTCGGTATCTTCATGGTGGTGGTAGGGATCCAGGTTATCGCGCAGCGTACCCGTAAACAGCACAGGGTCCTGGGGGATGATGGTGAGGCGCGAGCGGAGGTCGTAGAGACCCATCTTCGAAATGTCGACCCCGTCGATACTAATGGAGCCCTGGGCCGCCTCGATAAGCCGGAACAGGGATAGCGTGAGACTACTCTTGCCTGCACCCGTACGCCCCACAATCCCCACCTTTTCCTTGGGCTTCACTTCAAAAGTGATGCCACGCAGGACAAGGTCGAGACCCGGACGGTAGCGCGTGGCGTAGTCGTCAAAGCGGACTTTGCCCTCGGTAGGCCAGGTCGGTGAGGGACGGTTGGCGGGCACAATCTCGGCGGCTTCGCTGGGCAGCTCGCTATATTCCTTGATACGCTCCATCGAAACAATATTGGTTTCAATTTCGCAATACTGGCGAATGCACCAGTTTAGGGTCTGGGTAATGTCCAGCGAGTACGACACGGAAAGACCCACCAGACCGACATCAATACCGCCAAAGTAAACCATGGTCACCACAGAAAGCAGGGAGGCTCCCAAAATGATCACAGACCCAATGGATTCCAGGCGCACAGCCAGCCAGCGGTTGAGGGAAATATAGGGGTAGTAGGCGCGCTGGTTCTGTTCCAGGCGAAACTCGTTTTCAGCAATGAACCGGCCAGATTGTTCGTAGGCCCGGATGGTACTGACGCCGCCCAGGGTCTCCTGGAAATGGGCGTAGATGGGGGAGCGGGTGGTCGAGTCGAGGCGCTTCAGCTCGCGGGAGGTAGTCAGGTAGTAGCGCTGGATAATAATGTAAAGGACCGTCAAGGGTACAAAGAGAGCCATAAATGTGGGGGTAGACGAAATGATAACCATCATCACCACAATCAAGTTGGTAAGGGTGTTGAAATACCCGGTAAACGAGCGAGGTAGGACAACGTCAATAGTGTTTTGGTCTTTGGAGAAACGGTTCAGAATGCGGCCCAGGGGAGTGGTGTCGAAAAACGACATTGGGGAACGTAACACCCGGTTAAGCATAGTATCATGGGTAGCCCGGGCGGCGCGGATGGCGCAGAATACCCAAACCACAATGGACATAATCACAGAGAAGATGGACGATGCCAGTCCGAGCGAGCCATACACCCCCAGATAGTAGCCGTTGTCCACTTCGCCGGGCGGGGTGAACTCGTTAACGTTAGACCAGTGCTTGAGCCACAGGTTACTGCCCACATTAAGCAGTTTGCTGGCCACCAAAGTGCCGAGGTACAGGGCAATGGAGGACCACGAGCAGGCTTGGGCGTAGGCCTTGTAGACCGACCATTCGACACTCCCCTTGGCCGATTCTTCCACCGTCATGATCTGGCCCCGTTCCTGGTGGGACTGTAGTTTACGACGGTTGATCTCGCCCACGGATGCGATGGACGCGCGGCGCAGACTTTGGTGGCGACGGGGTAAGGGGATGTATTTGTTCAATTTTCCAGATTCCTCGCAATCGCCAATCTGTTCCACGCCTTCGGTTTCGTCAGTGGAAATTGGAGTGTCATCCCGGTATGTGGGGTGCACAGGACTGGTACCAAATGGGCCCTCGTCCGAGCGGCTAGGACCTGCACGCGGGGAGTTAGAAGAGGAAGGAATGGGAGTGCTGCTGACATCAGTCAAGGAGCCATCCTGGCCATTGGAACCAGCCAAGTCGCCAAACTCCTTAATTAGGTTGAACAAACCATCCTGGCGGGCGATAAGGTCCTGGTAAGGTCCCTGCTCACGAATTTGCCCATCCCGCAGCATAACGATCCGGTCAGCCTTATGCAAATATTGCACAGCGTGGGTGACCAGAATACGGGCCCGGGACTTGAGCAGACCTTGGGGTCCCAGAACATGGTTGAAAATGTGACGGCCAACATGAGCATCGACGGCGGAAAGGGGATCGTCCAGAAGATAGACGTCAGCGCGAGCATACACGGCACGGGCCAGCGAGACACGGGCCTTCTGGCCTCCGGATAAGTTGATGCCCTTCTCGCCAATTTCGGTCAGGTCTCCCGAGGTCAGCATGTCAATGTCCTGCTGCAGCGAGCACACCTCGATGGTCTTTTGATAGAAGTCGGCGTCATAGCGGTGACCGAACAGGATGTTTTCCCGCAGGGTAGTGTTCATAATCCAGGGTTGCTGAGAGACGTAGGCGACCTGACCACGGATTGCCACGCTGCCGCTCAGTTTGTGCATGTCTCCGAGAAGAGCGGAAATGAGGGATGATTTGCCACTACCCACACGGCCCACCACGGATACGAGCTCGCCGGGGGCGCAGGTCAGTTGAATATCCCGGAGGGTGGGGGTCTCATCTTCGGATAACCAGGTAAAGGTACCGTCGCGCACAGTCACCAAGTCGCTAGAACCGGAAGGTGTATTCTTGCCACGCCGATCAACGTAGTCCAGGCGCTCAACCGCGTTGGGGTCAAGTTCCTCACTAACCAAAAACTTGCGGATACGGTCAAAAGCCACACCGGCCTCGACAAGGGAGGTCATGATCATTGGGACCATCATGAGAGGGAATCGCAGTAGATTCAGAAGCGTCAGGGCAACGAAGATCAGGTCGGCGCGGAGGGGGCCGCGGGACTCACCGTCGAACAGGGCGTAGGTGCCAAAGGTTGCGATACTGACCAAAAACGGAGTACAGGTCAGGGCGAAATTTTGCACGGCAAAGACCTTGGCGTAATCCCGGATGGTGACTAATTCTCGGTCATTACGGACATGGTTGACACGGTTCAAAAAGGCGCCCTCCCAAGCGTAGAGCTTGATGACCTTGATACCATTCAGGATCTCATCCATAAGCTTGATACGGGCATCCTTGTTAATCATCTGCTTCTTCTGCAGGGCCCGCATCCGAGTGGCAATGAAACCGTTCATGGGGATAGTCACAATCATGATGGCGACACCGGCGAAGGAGCTCCAGCCGAGCGTGTCGTAGAGGAAGTACAAGCACATGGCAATTTGGAAAAGGCCACTCCAGGCGACGTGGAGGTAGGTAGTCATGTCTGATAGACGCTGGGCGTCGACACTCATGTGGTTGACGATTTCACCGATAGTAAACTGCTGGCGGGCGACATTGGACAGGCGCAGGGCTTTTTGGTAGATAGCGGTAACCAGGGCAGCCCGCAGACGGACACCCACCATTGTACACATTTGGAAGTACTGGTGTAGGAGAGTGGTCTGAAACAGGGCTGTGGCAAACATGGTCAGGGCAATAAAATAGCCGTTGGCCACTGGTTGGGGATTGTCACTGTAGTAGCTCTGCACGAAGATGAGCAGGCGTTTCAGCAACTGGGGCTGGACAAAGGCCAGGATATCCTGACCAGCCTTGAACACGGCGGCCAGGGCGAAGGGGGCCCCAAATGCAACTGCGCAGGCACGGATTAAGGACGGCTTCTGCTTGCGTTGCTCACCCTGCCAGTAGTGCTGGAATTTATCGGAAACGTGGGCGGTCTGGGTGTCACGGGGTAGATCCCACATGTCATCGGGGGTTAGAACCCGCTGATAACCGAGGGCCAACATAGGCGACATCCAGGTAAAGAAAATCCGGGAGAAGATATTGGCTTCTTCCTCGGGACTGTTATGGCCCATATCCTCGTCGGGCAACAGGTATTCGGAACGCGGCTTGGGTACAAGTTCGACCACAAAGAGGAGAGCCATGGTGCCGATGAAGGCCACCGTGGCGAAGAACCCAGCGGTTTGAGTATGGTGGAAACCGAGGAGGTACCAGGTACGCAGACGAATCAGATTTAGGGTAACGGTGGCAAGGTAAAAGAGCAGTAGAGTGCCCGAGGAAATCCGACTATGGGATTGTTCGTAGGCACCCAGTACGAGAGCGAAGATCTAAATTGGGGGTCGGTGTGAGAAAAAGGGAATGATAAGGTCAAATGGAAATTCTATAGAATTAGTAAAGTGCCGCTCCCACCAGGTAGGTATATTACAGAAATCGGTGGATAAAGTTAGCGAAATAATGAGGGCGCAGTAGGACAGGCCACGGCAGTTAGACCGGAGACAGAGCGGCTGGTTCTGATAAAACGGTGGGCGGGTTGGGGTAAATACCGGGGGACTGCTGGAGTGAGCAATGAACTTACCAAGATTAGAGTTTGGGAACTGTAGCCCAGAGTAGTAGCCAGAGAAAAGGTGGGGGAGATGCCCCGGATACTCCACCATAGTTGATACAGAGTGATGCCAATCGCCACCAGGCTGAGCAGTTGCTTGAGACGGTACCAGAGGGTTTTGGTAAACTCACAGGGGTAAGAAGGACGTTGCCGCAGTTGATACAGGCGATAACTGCCCACCAGTAGGAAAAGGGCGAATAGGGAGGGAACTGCGACACCGTCTTCGAAGCAGGTGGTAAGGTCCACTACGCGGTGGTCGCTCCAAGGGCCCTGCGGACGGGAGTAAAGAACAGGGCATAAAGGCGCAATGGGGATGTTAGGGTCAAAACTAGGAAAAATACGGCCGGCTGGTCGACTTCGTTGGGGAGAAGAACACCCAAATAACAGAGAGAATGTTTACATAAGAACCGGGACAGTAGATAACAGTTAAGGGGCGGAATGGACTACTAAAGAATACTACTTACCCAGCCCTCGGAATCGAGGCAATGGTTTTTCGGGTTATAAAAGTCGCTAACCATGGCGGGAGACTGAAAAGGGGTTGGAGGGTCAAAAGGCCGGACCTGGCCGGTTTTACAAATATATAAGAAAACGAGAAAGGTATTAAACAAGCAAGCGAGAGTTAACAGCAAGCTATTTATCCCCGGGGCTTAATTAGGCGAGGAAACTAGCTGGTCTCAAAAAGGGAGGAAAGGAGAGGGTATGGCGCACCTCCTTTTAATGCACTAAGGGCTAAAGGCGAAAGTGGGCTTAGTCAGCACCGCTATTGGCGGGAATAAAGAAAATAGGAGCAAGTCAAGGGATAGGTGGAAAAGGGCTACGGGGGTAGGACAGGGTAGTTTGGCGACTGTGAAGGCGGATTAAGATAGCCGAGATATAAAATGATTGACGTAGAAGCGAGGTTAGAAAAAAAAGGAGGAAGGGGGAGAGTGGGTCAAGGGCAAGCCAACTCTGCAACACCTAGGGACTGATTTAAGTGACGGTTGGTTGGGGCCAGAGAGACAAAGAGGAAGCCACGTAACGTACTAACTCAGGCTAGGAAGGAAGAAAGGGGGGGGATAGGTAAGACCGTTTTATATCTTTTCTTCAAAACCGCATACACTCAGTAGGGGCTAAACCATACGACGGACGGTCTGGTCTCTAGTAAGTAGCATAGAGTCTCTGAATGCGCATTAGGTAAGTGGTTCACCCATTTTTCCACCAATCCCAAGGCTTGGATCGGATAAAGTACGAGGGTCCTTGTCGGGGAAAATACAAGTCTATCCGTAATAAGCGGGGGATAAACATATGGCCACCGGGTGATCTGGAAATAAGGGAGATTGTTTGAAGATTTGTCAGCTTAGCCACCACAGCTCGGTGTTCCCAACCCAGCCTGCATTAAAACCTTGCCGACCTAAGTAAGGGATTCCGTCCACATTGAGCTGCGGCTTATCCGTTAACAGCGACTGAATAGCAGAGGGTAATCAGCAACCATGTTGAATTATATGGGAGAAGTTCATCCAAGCCGTATAACGAAAAATCCATTAGATTCGGCCAATATTATAGTTAAAAATACATTTCCCATATATTTTCCCATACACGTATAATGTAAACCCTTATATAGCTGGGCCGAATTTCACCCATATGGGTTATTCCCTAGACCCTCACCATTTACAGCCGGGTGGCGGCTAATGTTGAAGCCCGGTGACTGATGGATCCAACTATCTTGCGAGGCTTTTTAAGAGACACGCTAAATTGGGAAGTTGGGTTTATTGAGCACGCGGTATATTCGCACCCATAACCACAGTTCGGCTGGACAAGAGGGATAAATCAATATATCAGGAACAGAGCTTCCCATGACTAAGTAGCATTACTAGGCGCCTTTTCGTACCTAGACCTGACAACATATCCCCCCATTAGCACCCTAAAGCGTGTGGTTATAAATTTAAATAATTAGCACGGCCGATTGGGTAATATGCTCCATTAGCACCGCATCCCCTCAAAGCAAGGCTTGTTTCCGCGATTTAAAGAATATCCCTTATCTGAAAGCTGGGACACGATAACGGATTCTAGCCAAGGCCGGGAATTCGCGGTATGTTTAATCGGCAAGGTGCCTCTATATTAGTAGGGCATTTCTAGATTCACGGTCAGGGAGTCTTAGTGTATATAATGTACAGTCCGGGGAGATGCCTCCTAACTCGCTCACTGGTTGGTTCTCAACCTTGATTTTATCTGCATTTCTATTACCACCAAGTTCCAGTAGCTTGTCGCTAGTTCACCCACGGATTAACCCTGGGCCACCACCACTCCATATAACACGTGAAAGAAATAAGGAGGAACAGGCCCACTTCACTGGAGGTCTAATAAAGTTACAGAGGAGGAGAGAAAGAAAAGGGGGGTGTATCACTCTACTCTACAACTGGTCTAACCACCATATATCCCGGCCAAATGGAGGGGATTGATACCGAGAAGACAACCAGTAGGGAGGCTCCATCGAGAATCGGACCATCCAGTCCAACTGCCGCATTGGGACAACGGGGAAATTCAATGGCTCGGTCAACAGACAGGTGTCCGCTAGGTGCGAGTTTCACCACCACACCATATCCAGCATGCACCCCACTTTATAATAACTATTATTCTCGACTGTCCTTCTGACTGATATCCGTTAGATAATTCTTATAGCATCTTACTTTTCCTATTAGAACCGCTGTATTTAAAACACTACTACCCATCTCTCTAATTCCAAGCCCCCCCCATTCGGTCCCTGGTCCGCCCCTCTTATCCTCTACCAAGTCACACACACTTACATACACATATTGTCACCATGGGCGTCCTGACCTGGCTCAGTCATCCTACCGAACTGGCCGCCATGATTAAATTCGTGGCGTCCAACCCCCCCTCCGGCGACGACATCGCCGGTACCGACGACCCCAACCTGCGCCGCTGCTACGAGTTCTTGGACATGACCTCCCGCTCCTTCACTATGGTCATTAAACAACTCGCCCCGAGTCTTCGGGATGTCGTCTGCCTCTATTATCTGGCGCTCCGGGGGCTCGATACCCTGGAAGACGATATGACCATTCCCCTGGACTACAAGGTGACTCTTCTCCGTTCCTTCCACAGTTTCCTGACCCAACCCGGCTGGTGTTTCACCGAGAGCGGCGAGGACGAAAAGGACGCCCCGTTGCTGGTCGAATACGCCGTGGTGATTGACCAGTTTATGAAACTGGACCCCAAGTACCAGGATATCATTGTGGATAGTGCGAAGCGCATGGGCAACGGGATGGCCGACTTCTGTATCAAGCGGGTCACCGCCAAGGCCGACTACGAGCTCTACTGCCACTACGTGGCCGGACTCGTGGGGGAAGGCCTCAGCGCCCTGTTTGCCGCCTCGGGACTGGAAGACTCTGAGCTAGCCGAGCAGAAACGCCTGTCCAACTCCCTCGGCCTATTCCTCCAGAAAACCAATATTGTGCGGGACTACCTGGAGGATCTCCACGACACCCGCCAGTTCTGGCCCAAGGAAATATGGGGCCTGTACGCCAAGGATCTGAAGGATTTCGTAGAACCCGGCCAGGAGAAACAAGCCCTGGCCTGTCTCAACCACATGTGCATGGATGCCCTGAGCCACGTACCCGATGTGTTTGAATACCTGAGTATGCTCCGCGACCCCTCGGTCTTCCGCTTCGTGGCCATTCCCCAGCTCATGGCCATTGCCACCATCACCCGTGTATTCAACAACTACGACGTATTCCGCAAGGTCGTTAAAATCCGCAAGGGCGAGGCCGTGAAGATGATTATGGAATGCACCAATATCAACGCCGTCCGCGGTATCTTTATCAAATACCTATACGAATTCCACCACAAGAACAGCTCGACCGACCCCAACTACATTAAAATTAATGAAGTCGTGGGCCGTTCACTGGCTATGATCCAGCCCCACTATCAGCCCCCGCCCGGTCCGGGACTTGGTTCCGTCGCTGCGGTGGCTACCGTGGCCGCGGTCGGTGTTACCCTCTATTACAACTGGTCAGCGCCCGCTTTAATGCTTTTTTAGACCCGCCCCTAACTTATACGCGCCCTTGGGTGAAATGTTCATTGAGGATTATAATGGATCTACTCGTTCCTTGATGGTGTGGTATCCAGCCGGTCCTTGTAATATTGCATAGCCCCCACTTTAGTAATACCAATAAATAATGTTATAGTAACCCCTTTTTCTTCCCGCTTGAACAGACATGGATGGTATGTAGAATCATTAAGGATGCCATTTTTCCTGGCCTGACCTCGTGTTATTATGATAATGGACCTGTAAAAGCAAATCTAATTGTCATGAATAGAGCGGAATTGCACCATTTCGTGATAGCATAGATATGAAGAGGCGTGTTTTAGAGCGGACGTGGTAGTATATACATGATCTATATTTCCAAATAAATAGTCCGAAATGAAATTTTCGTGGATAAACTGGGCTATTTTGCACATCTGTTACAAATTGGAAGCCAACGAATACCTCTCTCACCCTACTTTGGGCTATTCAGCGTGCCTCTCGTTCTCGCTTCCCACCTTTATTTTTTTCTTCTTATAACTCCGTAAGATTACGATTTCCCTACAAGGTGTCATTTCCTGATCAGGGTGTCTACATCTCCAGGGTCTGTCTTTTTAGTTTCATCCGACGTGATTCAATCCCTCCCGATTCTAGAGTTTTCTTTACTTATAAACATTACCGCCTCACTATTGAAATATTCTGTCCATTCACGTAAATTGATAGTGGTTTTTGGCTCTTCCAGATAGCCTTCGGTATCGTGTGTGTTTTTATTAATCCCCGTTTATCGTATCCCCAAGTCCCATCGGCATTATAGATTGTGCATTCCTTTCAATCTCCCACCACCACGCTTGCCCCCGCCCCAAATCCTTCATTTTCCCTCCGTGGTCAAGATGTCGATTTCCAAGAACTCCAAAATGATGACCCTGCTGAATTATCGGCTGCGGGTAACCGTGTCCGATGGTCGGGTCATGACCGGTCAAATGATCGCGTTCGATCGCCACATGAACCTCGTCCTCGCCGACTGCGAGGAGTTCCGTACGCTAAAAAGCCGATCCAAGAAGGCTGCCACGGCCGCGGCGACGGGCGAGGAGGGTAGCAGCGGCGCCCCCACCCCGGCCCCCGCGCGGCGCGAGGAGAAACGGACGTTGGGTTTGGTTATCCTGCGGGGTGAATTGATCGTCAGTATCAGTGTGGACGCGCCTCCCCCGCCGTCGGCGGAAGAGCAACGCGCCAAAGCGGCCCAACTGCCTACCGGTCCAGGTATGGGTCGGCCTGCCGGTCGGGGTCTACCGATGGGCCCCGGTGGTATGATGATTCCCCCGCCGATGCTTGCTGGGGCCGCCGCACCCCCCCCTGGGTTGGCCGGTCCCGTCCGCGGAGTGGGAGGTCCGGCCCCCGGAATGATGCAGCCCCGCGGTCCCCCCGGCTCGTCCGGTCCCCCGCCCCATCTGGCCGGTCGGCCGCCGATGATGCCCCCGAATTACCGTCCCGGTATGCCGATGCCCCCCGGCTTCCCGCCCGGTGCCCATCCCCATATGGCCCCCCCGCCGGGCTTCCGGCCTCCGCCTCATATGCCCTTTCCCGGGGGTCGTCCGCCCATGCCCGGCATGCCAGGTGGTCCCCCTCCCGGTTACCCCGCTCCCGGTGGCCCACCACCAGGGTAAGTTACTAAAATCTAATCTGATCGGACTTGATCTAATACACCATATTGTAATTGTATTTAGCCATTGGCATTAGTATCTTGAGGTATATTATCATGCGTGCTCTTTGATCTAACCATCGCTATACCCTCATTTGCTTGATCCTGCTATTCTCTAGGTACATGCCTCCCAACTATCGAGGCCCCCCTGGTGCCGGGCGTGGTCAGTAAACCAAACCAGATCCAACCACTATTTACATCATTCCACTTTGAGCCAGACATCGAGTGCTGGCCCGTATTCGCCGATTTTTATCTCTTTATTATAATAAACCGGCTTTGTTGTACTTCAAACCTTTACAGACTAATAAACTGCCACCGACACGTAAGAACGCCATGTTCATGTTTATTAATTACATTATACATCCGTGTTCCTGTATTGTAATTCAGGGTCTTGATATAGGGATACCCTCCCCCCTCCAGATCTGATGCCGTGGCAACGGGGTTATCTGAATAGACCGAAGGGAACAGACATAGTGGATGATTAAGCGGCATCGTTCAATAATCGGCCTCTCAACCGCAGTCTCTGCGAAACCGGTTTTGGCAGAACAATGATTCCTATTTTCGTCACCCTTCGTTCACACAGCTACACTTTTTTCATATATATTACAAATGTCTGTTTTTATTGTCTAGGGTCTACGTCATTCGGGATTTTTTTTATCTTCCACTTCCCCATTCTCTAATACCAGCTGGTTTACAATGAGCTGATTCACATTCATCATTTCCGAGTAAATCGTGTGAAGGTCCCTTTTAAACTCGGGCTGCTCAATGTGGGGTTGGGATTGCCACCCATGGCACACCGTAGCCAGTTTAGTTTGCAAGGCCTGTAACGAGTGGACGAGCGCCGACCGATGGGCCAATGATGAAGTGGCCGGGGGACTGGGGTGGTAGGAGTGGGGGTAGGGGTAGGCCGAAGCATACGGATCAAACGAAGAAGCCGAAGAAACTGGGGTAGGGCGAACGGGTTCGGTACCGGACCGAAAGTCCAGAGAGCCTGACGCGGATAACCGCCGGGGTTGGGGAGAAGATGCCATGGTATCGGACCACCCGGCGGTCGGGGGTGACATAGTAGGTGGGGCTGTCCGGTAGGTCGAACTCTCCGTCTGCGGGGTGCGGGGGCTATTCAACGACCCAGCAGGCGGCATCGGGCCGGAAGCCCCCTCCCCGAGCGAAGTCGGTACCGTCGACGCTAATGTCAGTTCGCTCCGCCGGTTTTTGCGGGGCCGACCTTTGGTTGACCCTTTCGGAAGATCCTCGCCTTCTCCTCCTCCTGGGGCTGTCGCACTCCCGGTGCGGGTCGAGTCTGTCCGAGCGGGGAGCGGTGCGAGTACCGACGGATGATGAGAACCCAACGAGGCGGCTCTAGCTGAATTGGTGGGCTGGTTCGATGGGTCCTGCTGCTGCTGTGGCTGCTGATTATTATTATTATGTGCGGCGATCATGGACTGAGTGGTAGATTTCTTGTTAACCCCCGGCCCTGAGTGGTTACGGTTAGGACGACGGGGGTTGCTGACACCGCCCACAAACTTATACTTCTTAAGGCCGGTGGTCCCATTCGGTAGGGACGATAGAGCTGATACCGCCCTCTCTCTTCCACCCCCCAATGGGACGGTGGTGGTGGTCGCAACAGCAGCGGCAGCGGTAGTTGTGGTAATGGTTATTGTGGTCGGGGTGGGGACGGTGCCCGGGTCGACCGAAACTTGACTGGGTCGCGCCGCCACGTCATTCAACATCCCTCCGTCGGCCAAAAGGGCATCCTGGAAACGGGATATGGCCAAATCGACGGGACTGGCGGACACGGAGGGCTCTTCCGATTCCATTTGACTGGAACCCCGTTTAGATGATCCCCGGCTGGTTTTGGTGAGCAGCGAAGGGGAGGATTGCAGGCCCACTACTAGCTGGGGCACCGGGCTGGGGGACAGTACGGCGGAGTTACTTGTTGAAGGGTATAGATTACGGTGGTGGTCCACCGCTAACAAGGCGTAGGGTGGGAAAATTCCAGAATGGGCTCCGCTGGCCGTAGTAGTTGGGGCGGTTGGGGCCGGTGCCAACAATGGGGATGATGACCCGGTGGTGCTGGGTGCCGCGGATACGGCAGTAGTGGAGGAGGTTACTGGTGGTGGTGGTAGGATGGCGCGCCAACCCCGGGCCTCCGTTTCCAAACCGGCTTGAAACACCTTTTCCAGTTCCTGGATCCATAGCTGGGTATCGGGGGACGGTCCTTTATCTGTTCCGGGTCCCGGGGCCGGAGCAACGGGTCGGGTTGGGCCGTGATTGAGGTACCATTCGAGAATGACCATCCAGTAACCGTGCAGTTGGTCGGCGGGAGGCACTTGGCGAATGGCCTCGCAACACCGCTGGTGGATGGACCGCCATAGGTGATCCAAGTCGCCCTCGCTGGTGAACCGCCATACCGCCGGTGCGTCGCATTTTATAATGGCCAGAAAGCGCTGAACATCGGGTGCGGCCCAGGGTAACGTCCGCTGCCGCTGATCCAGTCGCTCATAGTATGGTCGGGCCTGATAAATGTAGGTGCGTAGAGCGTCAATCATCACGTGATAGAACCCCTCGGTGGACGAGGGCTGCTGTTGGGGTAGGGGTGGTGGTGGTAGTGGCTGCTGGGAATCATCCAGTCGGTTCAAATGGGAACCAGTAGGGGTGGATGGGCCAAGCAGTGTGGGTCGTGGTGAGGCAGTTGGATAATAATTATGTGGTCGAGAAAGATGCGCTAGATGAGGGGATAGTTTAGTCGGTGGCGCCGGTTGATGCGGATGCTGGGTATAGATTTGGGATGCTGAGGGTAGCGGATGAGTTGTTGGTACATCATTATTTACATGTGACTGGGGTGTGTAAGGGAGTGGAATAGATTGGGATAGGCCGGGGCTAGGAACCAGCGGAGAATGGTGCCCCCCCGTTGAATACCGGCCTGAACCATAGGTCCGGGCAAATGGTAAAGGGTGACCCGGGGAGTCGGGCGTAGGTAGCTGTTGGTTAGCGGACCCAAAGGAACTATAGTGGTGGTGGTTGGAAAAAGGGAGTCTAGATGGATAACCGTATGGATGGGGGGATAGGCCGGCCGATACAGTTGGGGATAGAGAGGTGTTTATAGGGGTCAATCTAAGTTCCTCCAATGGCGGAAGAGTCCCGCGCAGGGTCGTTCCTGGGGATGCGGGTACGAGCGGTGGTTGCGAGCGGTGTTGCTGCTGGGGAGATAGGGGAAATTGGGGTTTAGGAGGTGGGGGTAAGACCGGCCGTGGGGCATTTGCTGGCGTCGAAATGGGGGGAAGCAATGGCGGCGATGATAGGGAATTATTACTATTCATCGTCTAATATCACTAACGATGAATTTAAGGTATTATTGATCCAGGGTCAAGGTACTAATAAAATTACAAAGAACCAATGGGAAGGAAACAAGTATACAAGTGCCATACGAAAATATATTTGGTATTAGGCATGGGCGATGTGGTAAAAGGCAATATTAATAGAAAAAGATAAGGTAGTCAAGTGGTGGCAATGTATTTTTAGTGTATTTGCCGGTTCTCAATACAGGGCAAAGAGCAATCGAGGGGTGGTTCAGCGGGAAAAGGATGTTATATATATATAAGGTACTGTATGCAAGTGGAACCAATTGTTTGGAAAGTTGGACGGTGTGGAAACCAGTAGGACCCATAGCTCCCATTGGCGGTATTTAAGTACTCGAGTTGTAAAAGGGTGCTTGAGGGAGGAATTACTACTAATCCAAGTTTTTACCGCCGCTTGGAATTGCTTTTGTTCTCCCACTGCATCCATCTTCCCGGTTATTGTTCAAATTGATACGTCAATCAAGTGAATAACTCAGTCAGTGTATGGGTAAATATATAGGAAACTATAGTTGTAAAACTGAAACACATGGTTGGCGGTGCCCCTTCTTTCCTGTCGGGGAAGAGAGGAAGACCATAGACGCCATCAGCCCTCTCTCTCTCTCTCAATAAAAATAAATAGCCTAATAATCATCATCGTTATTATCAGGGTTGAGGTGTGTATGTACCGCGCGGGTGGGAAGGGCCAAGGGCCATCGTATGACCTCGAACAATAGACCCCGCGGCGAGGTGAGGTGAGGTGGAAAGTCCGAGGGCCCATATAGTCGGTGGAAAATTAAAGCGGGGAAAGAGGATGGACATGATGGCACAATTGAGACCTGCAATTTACCAGGAGTATAGGATGGTCTCCCGAACTGGCCCTCTTTCCCTCCCCGGTATTGCTTACCTTACCCTAGTCTCCGGATTTTCGATTAATCGAGTCTCCCCTTCCATTTCTTATTTACTTTGGCTTCAGTGTGTTTGCCCCTACCGTTTTAATCGTAGGTTAGGAAATCCGGACATATGACTGAAATGTAATGGATTCCAACCAAATACGAGCTGACATATCAGGGGAATCGCCTGCAGGTCATCCCTTTCAATTGTAGGTTAGCTTGGATTGGGAAAAAATGAGGTGGGTGGAAAAAATGTCTTATTTTAGCGGTTCAGTCCTCAGATGGGCAATACAACAGTACGCTGACGGGGTCGGGTTAGGTCGTCTGGTTTCTACTTCCAACCGGTGTGCTTACCAGTATTAAAATGGGAAGTTTACCGATGGGCCCACTTGGAATTTCGACACCCAATAAGGCCGACATTTACTACATATATATATCTACGTATAAAGGAAGGGTGGGTGAGAGAAGGACAGGGTTGGCCACAATGGCCATACTGCACCCACTATGCCTAATTTAGTGCCCAGGGTACACGGGTCGGGCGAGTGGTATCCGGAGCGAACCACTGTTGGCGGCCAGAACAATAGAACGGCGCAAGGAAGGGGCTGGAATTGGAAGAAACAAGGCAATGGCCCGATTAAGGGTAATCTCTGAAAGTATAGACACGGGCATCATCGGTTTAAGATGCCTTCTATTATCCATTAACCTCCCCCCAGTTCTACCCCAGTGAGTCGATGAAGAAGGATCGGTAATCACCCCCTTCCTCCCCGTAGTGTGTAGCCGATGGAAGTGAGTAGGGAAGGGAGAGGGTAATGTGGAATCAAAAAAATAATCATTAGAGACTGGCTGGTAAGTGCTATTATACCCCTTGGGACTTAGAAAACAATAGCCACCACAGTTGGCCATTGTGATCGTAGTGAAGGATGTTAAAGATCCTATTCTCAGTTACAATTGTTCCGAATGTGAATCTATTCTGGTGGGTGGGCGTGCGAAAAAAATAATAATGTCATAGTAATAGATGTAATAATAATAACAATATATCATTACATACCGTTCATCATCTGTAAAGAAGATTGAAAATAAGGAGGCGAGGAAGAAGTTATAATAGGCCCAAGGGCAGCGGACGGAAGGATTCAAGTTGATTTTACATAATGGTTAAACAATAAGGCGGATTTTCACCTAAGCGCTAGGTAAACACAACAAATTAAATAGTAAGCGGCGGAGTACCACTCAATCTATATTCATCTCTTGACGACAGATACCTAGAGTTGGCTGGTGTGGGCTTGCACTAAAATTTTTCAAGTGTAATTTCTTATTATTAATATTACAGTCATTAGTAGCTCAGTCTGTCTACCGGTGACTATTTGAGACGTAGCTGAAGAACAACTCGACAACCCAGACAGCATTCACGAGGTTCGGAACAATCACAAGCATAACAATTTATTGGTTGGTACACATGATAATGGACTGCTATTTAATGGGTAATATATAGACGCGCATAAGCATGACACCGCAACAAACGTTAAATAATTATAGTAGAGATAATCGTGCTGAAAGACTTTGGATGCCAAGAATATCCCCCAGGTGTGACTTTAATGCTCCCATATGCCATATCAACAAGTCAAATACTCACCATATCCCCAAGTGGTCGAATTATAAAAATACAACGGTGTCTAAGATGGCCATACCTAAGATCACATTCTAAAGTAACAACTTTATTGAAGACGGTCAAGCCGTATCAAAGCGGCGAACTCCAACTACATACCACAGATGAAGGTTAACGGATATAATTCAGTGGATAATTCTTATTGAGACTACTCGAATTACTCCTGAATTAACTAAACTGTAGAATATGATAGATATATGGTTCTAGAAATTGGCTAGAAAGGTTGATAGCAAATAAGGTATCAATGAGTAATAATAATGACTGCAATGCTATCGGTTGAGGGAGTGGATGAATGGGAGGTAAGAGAAGGCATGTGATGGTCATTGAAGTTGCGGCTTAATCCAAAAAAACAATGCAGACGAAAATCGTTTATAGTTTTATAATTAAAGGTCAGACTATAGAATGCTAAGTTACTTCTGCTCCGAATCAGTCGGGGGCAGTCCACGACGGTAACTATTAAAGGGCGTGCCGTTACCAACAAGGGAAGTTAATAGACTAGATGCGAGAGTATGGGTGTCGTGGACGATAGGTTCGAGTACTTCGTTAACCGTGCGGAACACCACGGGCACATAGTCATCCAAACTATTGATAATTCCAAGGAGAGCGAAGTGGCGATCTTCGAATTTGCGCACGGCAGTCGCGTTAAGGCGATTCTTTGCGATCCATTCGTCGGGCAGGCGATTGGGGTAACCTAGCGTAGGAGAACGGGGCTGGTTATCCGGCTTGGTAGCACGCTGGCTGTAGGCTTGGCGACGGAACACACCGGGGCGATTGTTGAACGAATTGAAAGGCCACTCACCGCCGTTGCCTGAATCGGAGGACTGGTCCTCCTCTTCGTCTTGATCGTCTTCCTGCACGGGACGGCGTTGGCGCTGCGGGGGAGGTGGCCGGGTGTTGTTATTGTTTCTGTTATTCGGGTTGCCGTTGTTGTTATTATTATTGCGGTTATTCGGGTTATTATTGTTATTGGGAGGGGTGTTGCGCTGGGCAGGTGGAGGGGGTCCGTTGGTGGGTGGTCGAGTCGGGGGAGGAGGTTGGCTGCGATTAGGTCCGGCCGCGTTGCTATTAGCTGGCGGGGTTGCTTGCTGGTTGCTAGGAGGGGCGTTGGCAATAGCAGTCCGGAGATTCTGGGTTTGCGGTACCATATCCTGGTCAAAGAGACTTTGGGAGTAGCGGAAACAATTGTTGGGGGCGAATTGGTCCAGGGTATCGCCGACCGTACCGCGCAATCCCGGCAGGGGGTCTTGTAAGTTAGCTTCCCCCCCTTCGGCGTCGGCTCCGTCGTACATCTGGGCCCGTCCGCCGCCGTTGAGTTGCCAGACGGACCATACTTTATCGCACATGGCGTGGTGAAGGAAGAAGATGGGGTCATTAGGAGCGTACATAGTGGACATGTCGCCGCGGATACCCAGATGCACGTTACCGTGCTGGCCAAACTCCAGGCCTTCCCGGAGTTCTGTATACGTATCGGCATCCGACACCATCAGGCGCAGACTTTCGGCCGGCCACCAGGTGCTGATACCGTTGCCCTGATTAAAGTCGCGGGTCAAGCAATGGGGTTCGGGCACGCTGACTTCATAGTTGGCAAAGGGGCCGGATTGAACACAGTTGTCCTCCCCAGAACCGTTGCCCCCGGCGTACCCAGCGGTGAAAACTGGACTAGCGGCGGGATTTTGGGAGTCAATCGTCCAGTCCCAGTACGGGACCGTCACGGACGGATCAATGGACTGAAGGGCTACCTCCAGGTCGCGCACGAACCGGCGGTGCCACGGGAGGAAAACGGAGTTACCGTGGATGACCGGTGAGTTGTCCAGGTGCACGTTGGGATAGAAATCAAACGTTCCACGACGCCGGAGTTCCTTAAAGGCGTTGAAAAAAGCCGTACGCTCGCCCTGGGACAATTGGCGAATTTCACGGCGGGTTACCGGGTTGGCGCACCGAGCACCCTGAGCGTTCACGGAAACCAGGGCCAGGGCTAAAGCAGTGGCAATAGCGAAGAGCTTCATGGTGATGGATAGAAGTAAACTGAAAGGATTCGAAGGAGTTGTGTGTGGCTGGGGAGTGGATGATAATAGGGTCTCTCTCTGAGATTATCGGGTGTGGTTGAGTGCTAGGGGCTGCGATGTAAAAAAAAATGGGCGGGATATCAAATGGAACCGTCACAAGTGGGGCATAAGAAAATAGTCATAAACAGTTAATTCGTGAAAAATAAGGTTTCATAAAATTGGTTGTAGAAGGTGCAAATACATAGGAATCGTGACAGACTCCAACTAGTGTGTCCGAGAATAAAACTAACGATTGGCACACTCTTTTGACGATGTGAAACTCGGAGGAGGTCGGGATACGAGAGGTTTATATCATAAGAGGGAGGTGCAGGCCGGCTCACGGACGTTGGGCCAAGGGAGCTGGCTAGGAGGGGTTCGTAATGGAATTAAGAGACTCTACCAACGCTAGCTAGGTAATATCCAAAGGGGGTGGGTGTGCTTCCGCTCGTTGCAAGGGGGAGAGTGAAAGAGAGTCATTGAGGCGCATGGGATATAGTACAACAACCTTCTCCTTCACCTTAACTTGCGGAATCCGCGCATCCCCCTGTCGATGGCCATCACCCCCTGCCAGACTTTAGTAATCCCTCTGCATGGAGCCGCCGGCATCAGCCACCGTCGCATACCCGGATTCAATGATACATGGTGAACTAACCAGGCGGCCAAGCCGACCTGCGATTCAGTGAACCGGCCCTACTACGCAGCTGCACAAGGCTCCCCCGGTCAAAATACTAAGCCTCCTCTAGGACTTGTTCCGATTGGGACACTGAAGAATACTAGATATATATATGTAAATACGTAAGAATAGGTTACCTGGAAGTGCCGAATTTCGTAAGTTGATGTGAAATAAAATACACCCCCGGTAGTGGGCTCTTATTTAAGAGGGCGGTAGTATTGGAATGCGCGCGGGATGGGAACTAGGGCCGTTTGTTAGATGCTGATGCACAGGGGCTTACGGTCGCACTGAATCAGTCCGAATTGAAGATGCTATTGTTTTGATTCGGGGGCCCTTGGGACCAAAATACTCCTAAACTATGCCCAAGCAAAAGGAAAAAAAATAAAGCACGAAGGAATATATATAACTTTGCCAATTTCTGACAACTAATATTTACAGTTACACGGATTGTTTGTTTACCGAATAACTATTTTTAGAAATTGGAAGTATCGGTAGAATAAGGAGTTATACCACCGTACTAGCAATATAATAGCGGCGAGGGAGCACACCCAACTTAAGGGTTAACGGCCTGGTGAGAGGTTATGATGTACGAGTGCCTATGCAGCACATGAAAGGGTGGGGGAGAATAAGATAACCCTGGGTATTATAAAAGGCAAGATGAAGAAAACGGTTCAGTCGGAAAAGATGTATATTAAATGTAACAGGAGATGAATAATGCAGACGCTCTAGATTGTGTATATGAAAACGGAGCCGCCTATACTGTGGGCTGGGAAGCGGTCAGCCACCGGTGACAATGATAATCGGTGTGTTTGGTGATGTATCTGGGTGTTCGCCCTGTAATGACTGCTCAAGAATAATAACGGTATGTGACTAGCTAGCTATAAACCCACAAGGAGAAAATAATAAGACGTATTTCATTTTATAATCAACAGTAGAAATGCAGTTGGGTTGAAGGTGGGGGGAATTGCATAAACTTATATATAATTGCTGGGCTATATATGTCCAAATGGGGGAGGTGGGTTTAAATATAGGCCAGTAGGAGAGCGGATAGCGCCTTCTTTTTCGCTGAACGCCTCTCTCTCTCTCTCCTCAACCAGAACCGCTGGTACGGAATCATAAGGGGACTGTGGAGCCAAAGGTTAGAGAAGTAAGCCCAAGGGAATGAATAGCATTCAATGGCATGTTTTCTTTATTCGTTGATTGGAAAAATATTAATATATATGATGGAGCTCATCAACGGAAGTGAATCCCAAATATGGCTGTCCTTTCATTAAGGAAAGTCGCGAAGCGAGCGATATGATTGATTTGAACACGGGTATTCCGTTGGGGAGGGAAAGGGGAGGGGAGCCTACTGGTCAGGAGAACAAGGTAGGTAAGCCAGTGGGTCGGTCTGAATCCCAGGGGCTCTCGATACGGCCCACTAACTCAGGGCCAAATTTAGGCCCTGCTGTGGGGAATAGGGGTCGGCGGGACGACGGGTAAGGGGGCTAGCTGAAGGGCGGTTAATAGCACCTTCGCTGTACTGAACGCAGGCATCAGCTTGGAAATAGGCCCTCCCCCTCACATGGACATCCAAGACAAGTCTAAGGTTATGATTAGATCATCGAGACACGTGTAAAAGCCCGGGAACTGGTCCCGTAAATACGACCTTAAGGGTAGGGGAATCGCTCCCAAAAGGCTCAGGGTGCTTGAGACAGGGGCTTATAAATAGGCCATATTCGTGACCATACGGCTGGATCGGAATTTTACATAAGTGAAGCTGAACTGGCGTCATTAACGGGTTAAAAATATCACCATTCTTCGGACATTTAATGATCATGGTATATCTGCATGGTCGGGAAAATAAGTTCTCACATTTTAAGCTCCGATCAAACGTGCACCAAGGTGCTTTTTTCTGGGGAAAAACTGAGCCGTGCCTGAGCTCATCCACCCAGCTACATGCCATTAATAATGTTAAGCGACTTACAGCAATGCGCACATCACTCTATAATTACCTGGCTTTATATTCTTAAGCAACGGCTTTATAGCCAATGATTAATACCATTAAGACATCCTACGTTTCATCGATATGTACACAGAGGATGTCAGCCGGAAGTTTATCACCGAACTTGTGGAAAGTGGTGAGACCACAGAGGTTACATTAAAGTGGGTTATACTTCCTTTCCTCACCAAAGGCTTTGCTTAACCATGGCAATCTTCCGCCAACTAAACATTGGACATGGTTAATGTAGTGGGACAAGTCGGAGGCTAGGAGCATGCGTAGGACACCCTGGTTCAACAGCTCCTCACACCGTAACATGTCAATCTAGTTCGTCTGAGTGCCTCAAAGTCCACCTCTCTCTAGCCTACTGAGGCGTCCTTTCATTTTGACGTCATCATAGAGTGGGCATGGTCCCGACTGACTGGATACCCAAAAATAGATCTAAGGAGGCTTCGGTGATTCAGCCGCCACCTACCCAAAAACCAAACACGTTCACTTCCGTGTTCGCCTAAATCAGTGACATATATGTATGTAAGTAGGCGTCCCCGCCCTACCTGTCGAATCCAGTCACCTCGGGATAGCGGAAACTGGGCTCTGAGATAATAGAGTCAGAACTGGGAGCAAGAGGCTAAATAACCGGTAAAGGAACGGAAGGGCAGGGCAAGGAAGGGAAAAGAAAGGTAGGGGGAGGGGGGAATAAGAGAGGAGGAGGGTAACACGTCGACGGATTCTACCCCCTGGATGATCCTATACACTACTTTCGCGAATGCATTCGTGTATTATAGTCCCCACTGACTCTTCGCCTAACTTGCATTCCCTAGACCTCGTAGTGTGCTCACACCTCCCCCCCCCTTGGGTTGGAATTCAGTGATAAACTGCCCCTTATATTCCATCATCATGGGCGTTGTTAATTCCCCAATTCGGTGGGGATATGTATAGTAGGGCCTAAATAGCCGATCCAGTAAAAATGCCGGCGGGATTGATTGCCGAAGCCGGTGGTGTGGTGGTAATCTAATCTCTAACCCTTCGCGGAATCTGGAGTAGCGAAAAACGCAAAGCCAGGTTGGCGTCAGAAGTGAATCCAATATGTCGATTACTATAGAGAAGAAAGACACTGTGGGACTGAATCTATTGCCGAATTACCATCGTCTGTGACGAGGGGTCTGTCGGGCCCTTGGTATATACCTCGCAAAACTTATTCCCGATTATTAAAAGCGATAAGGGCGCTTATAAGTATACTTGAGTCACCGGTTTTATTAGTCTCGTTATATGAATTACAGTGTCCTGAATATGAATTGTCTACGCTAATATCTAGCCGAGAGCGCCGTATTCTTTGTTCCACTCATCATAGAGTTTAAGGTCGCGATCGCTTACGCTAGCCCGTACTGATTGAGCGATCGATTGTATACCAAAAATAAATAAATAAAAGATAGTAAATGGAATCCAGGTAGTGTAAGTATTTGTCTCAATTAAGTCGTCTCCCAGTTATATAATACTGCTGAAAAAAAACAACAAAAAACACGGAAGCTGGGTAATCCCATTTGACCGACTACATCATTCCCGTCTTCGCCGTGACTAGTGGTGACCCCAGTTAATCTATCACATAACCGATATATAAAAAACATTCACACTTTATCTTACCTTGGGTAAGTGCCTGCTGGAAATTCTCAAAGGTCACCGGTGGGACATCCTCCGCTAAAGGGTATCAATATATATATCAAGTAACATTGGCGTATAGCGGTAAGTTATTTGGTGATGTATGAAAGTACATAATAGCCACCGATCCAGTCGACCATGATGGTTTGAAACAACTCGACCATGACGCTAAAGTGCCTACCCGAAATGTTACAAATGTCGCCAATCATTCGAATTGGGCCCAGCGCCGCTTCGCGACAGAGCCCGTCCATATCCGACCCGGAGTAGCCTAGTGATTGCGCGAATATCAAGAAGTGATTAAGTTAGACCAGCCCAGTACCAGTGAACATTCTATTCAATACAACCACCCATTATTTACATTGGCAGTCAAGTGGTGGGGTGACTCTCTCCATATCTTTGTTTTTCTTTCTTTACACCAGCGACAAATAAAAACAAATAAACAACCAACCAAAAAAATAAAAATGTAAACAAATAAACAACCCCTGACTTACCCTCCGTTAACCCGCTTAACTCGTCAATTTCCCCCTCGCTCAAACAATTTTTTGTTTTCTTGAGTAAATTGGTCACAATCGTTTTCCGGCCCTTGATCTCGGGCAAGGGAATATACAGTCGTTTGCGAAACCGCCGCCTGGCCGCCTCGTCGATTTCCTGGGGTCGGTTGGTCGCCCCCACGATCAAAATGCGATCGGCCTCGGCCGTCGTTCCGCATCCGTCAAACTGGATCAGGAATTCCGTTTTAATACGACGACTCGCCTCGACTTCGCCGTCGGTTCGTTGGGTCAATAGGGAATCAATTTCGTCAATGAAAATGACCGCCGGTTGGTTGCAACGGGCCACTGCAAAAAGGGCGCGCACCATTTTTTCGCCATCGCCTACCCATTTGGAAGTAAGGGAAGACGAACTGATGGTAAAAAAAGTGGCCTTGGATTGACTGGCGATGCATTTGCCGATGAGGGTCTTGCCCGTTCCCGGGGGTCCGAACAAAAGAAGCCCCTTGGGGGGGCCCCGGAGACCGTTGAAAATATCGGGACGTAGCATGGGCCAAACCACGATTTCTTTGATGGACGCTTTGGCGTGGTCGAGACCCGCAATGTCGTCCCAGTCGACGGGCGCAGAGTGATCCATAATCTACGGGGATGCAAGTAAGATATAAAACCAAGAAAACGGTAAAACCACAGGTTATCGGCGTGGTAATTGGATACCAATTGTTAAATAAGGCAATACGGCCCCCCAAACATATAAATATAAACATATACATGTAATACCAATAGTAATCAATGCTGTAATAATATTGTAAATATATCCCTATGCAAGACGAGTCCATCATTGACCAGATTCACATCAACTGGCCTTAGAACTCTACTAAAGATGCGTACCTCATTAGTGATCATTTCAATCATCCGCGGCTCAATATTCTTCAATCGATCATCAATTGGCGCCTCGGGCTCGCTGGATTTGGACTGATTACCGGACCGATCGTTACGAAGGGGTTTACGGCCACCCCCCACTCCCGTATTTTTAGCACCCGTGGTCGATGCTGAATTGGGTATATTATAATACCCGAAGCCATGCGTAGCCTGGCCTCCCGAATCGCTATCCTCGGGCGGGGGTCGATTAAGAGGCGAGACGAACTTGGCCCGTTTACCGTGACCCCCCAAGTACCGCTTTTTGGCAACAACGGGGGCGGCGCCTGCGGAGTAGTTAGCCGGGTGGGTGGATCCAGGCCCAGACCCAGATCTGAATCCGGAAGAGGCGGCCGGTTCCGAACCGGAAACTATCCGAGCGGGGTGGTATCCCCCAACCGATCGGCCGGTGGGCCCAGAGTAATTTTTCTTTTGCTGATCCGCTGCAAGTTGGTGTCGGGCCGTCACAAAATCGGAGGGTACGGTGGGGGAAGCATCTTCTACGGGAGGTGCCGGAAGATCCTGGGGGTAAAATGGTCGCTTTTTGACCCCATTGGTCGGTGCCGAGGCCGGGGTCATTGAGTCGAAACTGGAGGAGCGGTGAAATCCCGCCAAAGTGGGAGTAATCGTCGGTGGTGGTCCCCGTGGAGCAGGTTGGGATGGGTGCGGCGGCCGCAACCAAACGGGGACACTAGCACTGGAATTAGTAGCGGAAGGCGGGGTAGGCATTGTGGGCGGGTCGATATCCATATCGGCTCGAGGGGTGAGGGGTATACCCTCGAATAGGGTCTCAAGGTCGGGTAATGGGAGAGCTGGCCCACTTTCCGCCGGAAGAAAGGTCAAATCGCCCACATTGTCAAGGGTTAGTAGTCCCCCCCATTTGCCAGAGGCCGCTGGTACCCGTTCCGCCGCATGGGCCCACGGACGCTGCGCCCAATCCGCCTCGACCAATTGTTGCAGTCGCCCCAGACGGTCCCGCTGCTGGGGTTGTTGCTGGGGGTCTAAATTACCCCGGCCCCGTTCGGTGGGCCATTCCCGCAGGCGGAGGGCCTGGTGGGCATGCCATTGGCGGGATCCGCCGGGTTGGACCCCGAGGAGCGCGGCCCCTAAAGGGGGGCCGAGGGCCAAATCGGGGCGTTCGTCCGGGGGGTCCTGGAGACTCAGCCCGGTGTAGGTAACGGAGGGGATATACCAGGCGGCCGGGGGGTCAGCCGAAGTGGAGTGGTGGGTGGACTCCCCTCCTTCGTTCGGCTGAATGAGCTGCTCGGCTTTAGCCTTGCGGGTAGCCAGGCAGCGGAAGAGATCCCGCTGGTAATAGCGGAGATACTCCGAGTCGGCGGCCTCCATGGGAGCTGGCTGGGGTCAATAAGAATAAAAATAAGCGGTAAAACTACACAATTCAAGCAGTCAATGCAAACTAAATGCCACAGAGTAGGGGGATGGGCTATAGTAAATGGTTAGAATTGGCGACGGGCTCATGGAAATGCAATACGCATAGTACAGGGAAATAGTTTTTCAGCATATAAAAACAATGCGGCCTAGGTAAAGTGCCGCAGCCCATTCCATCATGTTTGCCTGGGCTGTGCTGGGGGTTGGTAAAATCCCCACACTTTATATGGCCAAATCAATATCCTCCCCTTTGATCGGTAACATGAAGGCCGTATACCTCCTCTACTCCTCAGCTCGACCACAAACTTATATATTGTCTTACTGAAAGGCTTTACACAACAGGGTCCGCTAATCCCCATAATCTTCGAGGATAATGTGGTAAGTATGAAATATCGATAGTTTAGTGAAGTCGTATTGAGCAGGTGAAGGTAAATATAAATGGCTAAAGTTAAAAACAGAAAGTGCAGTAGTTAACAGGCATGTGGCAAATGAAGCGCCGAAGGATTGGATAGGGGAAGGTGGCAAATATCGTTTTGCTGCCGCCTTGCTTCTACTTCTAGATGTTGGTTTCCCAAATCACCACCAACGAGAGGGGGGGGAGTAATCAACGGCAGGCTTATTAGGGAGTCAGAAATATATAGGAACACACACACACACACACACACATATATATATATGTAAAGGGTGGGCGAAATAATAATAACCAAGCCAAGCCTCTCCACTCTACATGTCATCCTCATCCATTGAGTCGTCAGTATGGCCATGGACGGCCAAGACCTTTTCGCTGGTTTCGTTGTCCGAAGCAGAGGTCTTTTGCCACGCTTCGTCCTCGTCTTCTTCGGCCTCGGCTTCTGAATTCAATTCATCGCCCTCGTCGTTCTCGTCAAAAATGTCGTCGTCATCACTATAGTCGCTTTGCAGATCATCTAGGTTATCGATGGCCACGTCCGAGTCATCCGAGTCCAGGTAGGGGTATGGCCCTTCAATATCATATTCACCGTCCAGGAGAGGGGCACCATCCATCCGGGATTGCAACTTAATGTCGCTCTCCGCCATGACTCGGGAAGCTTCACCACGGCGAGTGGGGGTATCCGCCAGAGCTTGCCGTGAGCTACCACTCAAAGTATTGCCACCACCACCACCAGCAGCAGCAGCTTCGCGTAGGCTACGTTGCATATGGATCTGATCGGTCACCAGGCTGAGGCGACCCTGTAGGCCGTTCAGGGCCGGGGAGATGGCCGCCCGGGAGTCGAGGGTTTCGTACAGGGCCTGGAGATGAACCACCAAATCGGGGAGGGAAATCAAGTAGGCAGTGTGGTAGCTCAGTACAGCCTGGATCCAGACTAAGTAACCCGCAGTATGGCGCGAATCCCCCTGGAAACGGTGAACCAGTTCATTCAGGAAGGGAACCACGTATTGCGGGGGGAGAAGGATCACGGTTTCCCGAACCACGGCCGGAACGGATCGGCTAATGACCCGGGTAAGAATGGTCTCGTCGTGGGTTTTGAGACCCTGGATAAGCAGTTGGCTGAGACTCTGGGAATTGTTGCCCAGGTAGCCGTTTTGCAGAGCATCGGAGTTAGGGTCGGCCAAACCGGACCTGGCCCGAGGGGCGGCCGGGGCCGCAGTGGAATCACGCCGGCCCTGTTGGGTATTGAGATCACGGAGACGCTCCTCGATGGTCCGGGTGTCCGCGTTGGGGTCAACGGAGGTGGTGGCAGCGGAAGCTCCGCTGCCGACCCCAGCGAGACTACTGCCCCCGGTGAGGGTCTGCTCGGCTTCCTGGGCGGTCTGCTGGACCTTCAGGGTTGGTTTCTCGGGGTTGATTCCACGGGTCTGGTCGAGGTGTTTCCGGAGCAGCGTCACTTCAGGCAGAAGGGCCAGGGTCCGGGGTTCGTAAATCGAAACCACGTCGAAGGACAGCTTCATACGACTGCCGCGCACCACCTTGAGCGTGGGGTGACTGGGGGTGTGGGATGAGTCAAATTGGGCGTCTATGATGGGTTGGATGACGTTCTCGTCGTCAACCAACCGGACGGTGACGATGGAATCGGGCTGCCGGACCATTTGGGACTTGGCCTCGGCCGTCTCGGCCCGCCAAACGGCTGCCATACCGCCGCTCAGGTGGGCCAACACCCAGCCGTCGGCCGACACGGAGAACCCGGCGATGTCGCTCGGGGCGGTCAGCGAGCGGGTCACCTGACCCTGATCGTCGGACTGCTCGACCTTCCAGACGTTGATATACCGATCCCTATGCGAGGAGCTGTACAGTTCATCGGACGAAGGCCCGAACTGCATTTGATTCACCCGTTCGTTGTGACCGGAGATCTGCCGGAGGGGCACGAGGCCCTCGACACGGTAGATGGCAATGCCGGTTTGGGCCACGGCCAGGTAGCGGCCGTTGGCACTCAGGGCAATGCAGGCTAGCGAAGGGAAGGGACTGGAGTGCGATTTCATGGCAGCCCCCTTGGCCATGTTCCAAGACACCACCAGACCGTCATCGCCACAGGAATAGCCGTGGGAACCGCAGGAGCTGAGCACAAAGCCGCGGACGGCCTTAGTGTGGGATCCCCGGAGCTCCTGTACGACAGCGTTTTGCGTAGGCGAATAAATGATAACCCGTCCGTCGGAAGTACCGAGGGCCACTACTGTTTGGGGGATGGGGCTCGGCGTGCCTTTCTATTGAAATGGCGTTGATATGCGCAATGGAGGAAAACAAGACGGAGGAGCACAGTGAGTAACGCGGAACAAGCTATATATAGTCGGGAACTAAGCGAGCAAAGGCCCCACGATCATCGCATATAGCCACGCAGGAGATGCCCTAGTGAGTATATGCGGGGTAGAGAGCGTGAATGATCTAAGTATCAATCGCGGGCGGGATATCCCCTCCTCCGCCCCTTTATTTACTCGACAATTACCTTATTTTTGGTCAGGACGGCTGTGCCCCAAGACAGGGAGGTGAATTTAGTTGTGGGGTCGGAATAGTCCGATACAATTTTATCGGATTCGGTATCGGTGACGGTAAGCTGCTGGTGACGGCTAATTTCGGTCAGCAGGGCAAAGCGGCTGAGCGTAGGGTCCAAGGCCGATCGGGACAGGTTCGCTTCATTGCGGTAGAGATTGGTCACGGCCTTGGCGGATACATTGGCCTTACGAGGGGCCGTCACTGGCGTCTTGACTGACTTTTTACGCTGCACCATCGGGACGCTGCTAAGAAGGAGACGAACGGTAAGTGGGTGTGAATAAAGGCCGCGGGAAGGAAATGAGCGACGGGGGGAAACTGTAGCGGGAAAGTGGATAGCTAGCGACCTCGGGTGTAATGGAACTGTTGTGCTGGTAAAAGTCAACAAGCAATGGGGGACGAAATCGACAAACTAAACTAGGCCTGGACCAAGCAAAACGACTACAGTGACTTTAGGGCCATGAAAAAATTCGCCCCGATTTTATTAGCTACTTTTTGTTCTTTTTGCCTCTTTCTTTTTTTTCCTTCATGGTTGGGCGGGGGTATAAGGATAATAGTATAGACCTCCCTCCCTTAATAGTGATATAGTCGTGGTGGTGTAGAGTATAGGAAGGAGGGCTATAGGGTCTCTCCCCCCTTCCCACTGTAACTAGTATAATAATCGTAACCCCCCGCTTGAAAAAAAAAGGCACCCAAGGCCATTGATTGGAAATAGACACGTGACCACCAGCTATTCCTCACCCTTCATCAAGTAATACAAGTGATTCGCCTATAAAAGAGGCGAGTGTTTCCGAAATAGGTGGGGAGGGAGCTAAATAAAGCAGGTAATCATGATTTTTATTATTAAAAAAATCGAAGCAACAGTGGTTTCCACCATTACCTATATGAACTAAATAGGGTTAGATAAATTGTTGTGAGATAGACTAAGTACGAAAAACGAGAGCGAGTCTCAATCATAAGCAAAGCTCAGTACGATCAAACCCAATTAGAGACGGGTCGTGGCAGTGGAAGTACTCCCCGAATCTTAGTCGACTAAAACAGATCTAAAAGAATAGTATTCTTCAACCGAAGGGAGTCCTCCACGTTAGGGTCGATTGCCTCAAGGACTTGTATAACAGCTGAGCGGCGGCCTCGAATGGCTAGTTTAGGGGTTTCATTAGAATCCCGGCGCGGATACCCGAACCCGTCGGCCATCATACTCCGAGGTTATATTGACCCATACCCGTATCCACAATATGCTTCGCTCAGTTTTTCTGTGCGTTTTTTAATCTCACCACACCTTCATAGCCGCAGTCATACTAAATACTACAGATCAATTCGGTATCTTGATTGGAGCTGGAATTATCCTATTCCAACAGCAGTAGGCCTACATAAATATACATGCCCAGGACAATTCGATGGTTCGTTTTGTTCATGTTCCATAGTCCCATTAGCTTGGCGAATTGGCCGATAGCGGCGAGGCCTGCACTGGCACTGGTTAAAAGCTGACCGGGGTACTCCCAGTTAATCCCATTTTCTCGTGAGTCACGTAGATTTCTGCGAAAACCCAGGAGGATTGTATCATCTCTACACAGGTCTTGAATGTAATTAGCTGGTGCATTGGCAGTGAAGTAGTCGACACCCTAGAATAGTTGCATGATATCGGCCACAAACAAGACTGGTAATAGAAACGGCATAGGGAAAAAATCCCACTTGTGGACGTCACTATCAGGCGCTATTCAGATACGCCCATTCCTCTTCAATAAGCGTCATTCTCAACTAGAGTGCATCGCCTGAATCTCCCTGGCCATTCACAATGCCCTCAACAGAAACACATGAACCTGCTTAGCCAGTTATTTTTTTCTCGAATCAATGGGAATGTTAAACAAAGAATTCATACATTATCTTTTGGTGAAACTAGACCTTGCTCTTTCGTTTAGATCCTCCCTACCTATTCCACCTGCCAGGATAGAGGTTACTCAGGGTAGTCGAGAGGAATACATTGTCCATTTTCTCCGTTACTGCTGGACAGATATCCAGCGCCGTCCCTCCCAAACCCATATACCCTTTGTGACTCTCTTGATAGTTCAAATACGGCTCAGCGGGTCTTCTATACAGATATATGGCCCATACTATCCCCAACCGATGTCGTTTGATAAGTCTGGCCACTTCATATTCCATATAAAGTGTGAGTTTTCTGTAGCCAATTACTCCTAGTTATATGGCATGTCAAGCAATTTGTAGGGTGTACTTATGGTATAGGGGGGGGGCTAAATTAGTGCATCTCATTTTCCCTAAAGATAGGATACTGGGACCCACCCAACACTATCAAACCTCCACTATACTGACATGGCACATCCAAACTGCCATCATATTATGGCCTTTTAAAATAATTAATGGGCATCACAGGTAGAGGGGTGGTGATGACTGGTCGCTATTTTAGCCTAAGGGGAGTAATGTAAATGTGTGTATTACGGGGCTGACCGTATACTATAAGACCAGACTGTTAAAAAACTTAGACGGAATATATCCCGAGAGCAGCAATATCTCCAGGGAGAGGATTAGAGTAATATAGTCATAGGAAGCATATTCTAGTTAAACTACATCAAGAGGGAAAGGCCAAAGGGAAATAGTACCGTCAGTTTTCGGTTAATACATCATGTTATTATTTGGATGATGAAAGCAGTGTGTGTCGATATTTCAAGCAGGAAACGCGGGCCATTCCTGCGGCACTGGATTTCCTCGCACTACTGAAGGGACATTCTACCATGGACTCAGTAGTCGCTGTCAGGATTGTCCATATAAAAACATAAATACGAGATATTGTCGTGTTTAGTTGGAGTATTTATGGAACTAGAAATGAATAATGGCGGAGAGGAATATGGGCTAGTAAATACCCGGCTTACAGTTGAAACCTTGGAGAGAGTTCAAGTGTACATGAATAAACCAGATTCTGCAAAATTAAAGGCGCGAGCTGTATTGGTCTGGCACTACAGTTTGGGCGGGGGGAAGGTGAAGGGCGGAAACGAGCAGGAATACCGATACAGGTATACAAACACGAGAGTGGCTCATTGCAGAGCTAGTATCCCCGCCAGATTAACGAGCTCTTAGCAATCACCTGGATAAAGCCAATTTGTAGACACCAAGCCGATCGACAATGGCTTTAAATAAATGAAATTCATTTAGCTGCGTCTTTTCATATCCGTTAATATCCTCAAGTCTATAAATTAGTACTGTTGCAATGACTGGCTTAGTTGGCCTAGTAATATTCTGTAAATGAGTTTTGGTGGAGGGAGGTAAGTACGAACAAATAACAATCTGGGTATGTGGTGGAGAAATAAGGCTACTATGGTTTGGAATTTGTTCATACTTACCTCCCTCCACCAAAACTCAATTACAGAATATTACTAGGTCAACCAAGCCTGGCATTGCAACAGTACTAGTGTACCGGTTCGATGGTATTGGCCGATAACAAAGGACGCGGCTAGATGGAATTCATTTATTTAAATCAATTATTGATCGGCTTGGCATTGGAAAATTGTCTTTATCCAGTTGACTGTTGGGAGCTCGTTAATCGAGTTTAGATAATTGCTCTGCAATGTTATCTTCTCGTGTTCGTATGCCGGTATCGATATTCCAGCTCGATCTCGCCCCTCACCCTCCCCACGCCCAAACCATGGAATTAGACCACTACAGCCCGCGCCCTTGGCTCTGTAGAATCTGCTTCCTTCACGTATCCTTGAGCTCTCTCAAATGTCTCAATTGTATGTTAGTTTTTCACTGGGCAATGCTCCCTTTAGTCGTTTTCCAATTCCACAAATACCCCAACCAAACACGCCAATGCCTCGTATATGGGCTTTGCTTGTAAGCTTAGAACCATTTTCCTACCGAACGGAAATGTCTCAGGTGCAATTTAAGTTGGTGCTAGTGCTAGACTAGGTAAACCTATGCGGTCCTATATGGATAGGCACAGCATCGATTACGGGGTCCATGGCATAACATCCCTTCAGCGGTGCTGGAAATTACAGTGCTACAGAAATGACACGTGTTTCCTGCTTGAACTAGTGGTACCTCCTGATTCGGTAGTTCCAGCCCCGGTGGACTGATTGGGCTGGGGATTACACCATGGTGGCTTAAAGCCGGGTCTCTCAGTGGTGTGTCGGCCCTTGCTGCCAGGTCAACAATGGTACACCGGCTGGACGGCATTTTGGCAGGTGGGTCAGATGATAACGATAAAAACGGAATAAAATAAATCAAACTACCAATAGACATTTATTCGAAAATACAATTTACTAAGCAATGGCTTAGGATGTATAGCAATGAACGACGGATTTTGCACATATCACTGTTTACTTGGACTTCACCTGCGACTGATAATTTCGGCAAATAACGGACAACCAAATACAATTACATAAGTGGTTATTCGGGTTTCACCTGCGACTGATATCACTATAATTATGAGCGGTGGGGTTTTGAGGATATCAGGGGCTATTCGGACTTGATCCACGGCTGGTAGCTTGATGTTCCTTAGTTCGACGGAACTATAAATTTATATATACAGGAAATCGAAGCTAGGGTTGCCCTTCGGAACTTAGAGATGCTGACTATACTCGCCATTCGGACAAAATTACTCTATATAATTATTTCTGACATGTCCGGTGACGAATACTAATTATTAATGGTAAACGGAAACAGGAAACTGCTCGAACATAAGTTTAATGATTAAATGAGATGTTAATACATTTCTAGTTCCTGTGAACAACAGTTGAATAACTAGCTGACTTAGTTATTTTATTGCGACTAAAATATGATTTATAGACTAAGAAATAGAGGATTTCAGATAATATGGAAGATTTTGGGATTTACAGTTATTAAAACGTAGGTGGAAATACGAAGAAATAGGGTATTTCATCAAAAATGTGGAAGGATCCAAATAAGTAAACCGGCTACGATAAACTAAATTCCTGCACCAAACATCAATACGCAGGGTGACGGAATTTCAAGCCCCTGGTAGAATAGGTGGGAACACGTGACCTAAATATATTCTGGCCTTTTGAGGGAGACTACTCGCACCATATGAAGTGAGGTTGTCAACCCTCCCATATGTTTACATATACTTTAAGTGGGATTATTAGTTTAGACTGGATTGAAAACCAGTTTGTTGGTGGGAGAGCCTAACTAAGCAACAAAATCTCTTCGGTAGGAATTGGCCATGAGTTAAGAGGAATGGCATAATGTAAAGGGCATGTCAGTCGGCCCTCCATTCCCTCCCTCCACCCAACCCCACTGTTACTTCAGGTACCTTAATTCCGCATTCACTCCGTTGAACATCTGCTCCTCCTTGACCCGTATGCTCGCCACTCATCTCGACCCCATATATTTCAGCTCCGAAACGGTACTGGAAAGGGCAATCCAACTCTACGCCAACCAATTCTACAGCTCGTCACTCGAACTAGTAAGTGTATCAGCCAACTACCAAACATCGGCAACTCATTAAACCTAAGACCTCCCTGGGTTGGACTATTGTTAGTGCTGCTGCTGTTATACCCGGCAATAGCCATAGGCCAACCAGGCGTTTATAGTGACTTAATTATTTCACGTCCTTTGCCAAACACCTTGCGTTTGATTTGCCCGCCAGTGTCATTTAATCATATCCCATCATGACCAGCATTTAGCGCGGCGGTGGGGTACTCGTGAACAGCCGCTTTGGATCGCCCGTACGCATAAACTCCTCGGCGATGTATTGGCCCAACGGCACGAATACAAAGCCGCCGCTAGTCAGTATGAAACCGCCCTTAGCATCGCTGAATCGCACCCGGACGATGCCAGCCACCTGCCCCCAACTAAACCGATCCCCGGTGAAGGCACCACCACCACTACCAATGTCGGCGCAAGCACTTCGGCTGCTTCGACCCTAATCTATTCGCTTCATACCCAACTTTGCGTCGTTTACGACCGGTTAGGGCGGCCCAAACAAGTACTGTCGCATCTCAGTAAGCTGCCCGAAACCCAACGGTCGCTGGGTTTACTTCACTTACTGGCCAAGGCCAGCGAACAATTGCGGAATACCGCAGTAGCAATTCGGGCCAGGACGGCCATTGTTAAACATAATCCTTATGCCTTGCGTGAGTATTGTGCCTTGGCTCGGCTGGGTAGCCCGTGGAGCGAAGTTCGGCTGCTTTTAGAGGCCTTGGCGGTCCCTGAATGGGTGACAATGTGGGTGCAGGTCATGTATTCGGCCCTTGACCACTCTCGGTCAGGTAAGTAAGGAGTTCGTTTGGCTACCTTGGATTGTTCCTAAGTCATGCCTTTGGGTAGTGGCGCCACTGGCTTCGGGCTTCCACCATAGGGCATCACTCTACGGGGGGGCTCACCGGTCCTTACTATACTTACCTGCCAATCTTTTTTACGTCCACCTTGGGGTTTTATAATGTATACCTAGCGCTCTCCATTCCCGTGGCTCTCCAACAAAGCCGGCAACTCGAATCGTCCTTATTCGCTGGTAATCCCGGTCTCCTGGTGCGGACGGCGGAACTTTCAGTGGCCAATAATGAACCAATGCCGGCGTTCTACATTTTGTCGCAGCTGCACCAGTCTCATCCCCTATGGGTCTGTGGTATGGACCTCTACGCTCAACTAATGAAATTGGAGGGTAATTCCATCCTCATTAGCAAGTAAGTGACAATATAACCGATGGTTCTCGCCCACTCAAACCGCAAGCCCTTTCTTTATACCAACCGGCCCATTGACCGCGTATTACAATACTACCGGATCGCCTAACTAACCCCCCACCCCTGGCTCGTGAATGCTCATATTTCTGCATACCCTGTTGGATAGGTTGTCGGAGGCTGTAAAAAATGCTGTACAGGGAGACTGCCCTGAACTATGGGTGATCATGGCGCATTTCTGCGAGGCCCAGTGCCAGTACGACCGGAGCCTAACCTTCGTCGAGAAGGCCCTGTCCCTTCGACCCAATTACCACCACGCCCTGCTAGTCAAGGGAACTATTCTCCGCGGCTTAGATCGCTCCGAAGCGGCCGTCACAGTTTACCGCCAAGCGCATCTTATCGAAGCCACCTTAGCCACCTACCAGGGCCTCATTGACACCTACCTCTCCCTGAGCCGACTCGAAGCGGCCCAACCATTAGCCAAAAGCGTATTGGAGCAAGCGCCAAACCACCCGCTGGCCATGACGTTGATGGGCGTAGTATGGGCCCAGGAAGCCGAAACCCAGGAACGCGCCCAGGAGATGCTTACCGGGGCCTTGAAGAATGATCCCAAGTGCACGGAGGCCATCATGGGGTTGGTGTCCCTGTTCGTAGAGCAGCAGGAATGGACGAAGGCGGTCGAGCTATTTGAGAAGTATATTCCGCATAACAATACCGAGTACATGCATACGCGGTTCGGTGACGTGCTGGTTCTGGACCGGGATTTAACCCGCGCCCATTTCGAATATACCACTGCGCTCTCCATGAACCCACAATACACCAAAGCAGTCGAGGGCTTGGCCCGGGTGGATGAGCTTATGAAGGAAGAACACGAAGACGGATACAATTCCGCCGAACCGGAATACGAAGACGGGGAGGCGGAGGAGGAGGAGGAGGAGGATGAGATGAACTCCCAGTTCGAACTGGAGGAAAGGGACCTAGACGCCGACATTGAGCGGGCCACCGATGAGATCGAGTACGAGTATGCCGAATCTAGCCAGCATGTAGGCACGGAAGAGGATGACGATGCGGATCAAACCGCACATCTATCCCCCCAGGCACCCATTACTTCTATGGATTCATTCATGAGTGACGAAGCCACGCCCGTGGTCCGTTTGGGTGCATCATCCCTTTCTTTCCATATGATCAGTCCACCGGCCCCCGGAGGACGACCCCTGCGTGGACCACCCCAACACCAGCGGTATATTACCCCATCCGAGGCAGAGCTATCGCGAATCCAACCGCTGGGTCTGCCGACTGGGTTAACCAACGACTTCAGTATGCTGACCGCTACGCCCGTTGACTCGTCGGGGGAAAGCGGTAGGGGTATGGGCCCCCTTACCATTTCCGCTACTTCATCCGGAGCGTCGTCCCAGTTTGTCACCCCCACCGTAACTGGACCCCCCCGCGATCCCTTTGACCAGTCCGATAATGCAATGGCCCCCATGTATGGGCGAATCGGCCATAATGGATCCCTGGGGCTTCCGGCCGTCCCCGGCGGCGGAAGACCTTTTGCCGTACCCGCCCTCCCTACCCGATTGAATTTCCGTGTGGGAAACCAATTCGTGACCCCCAATAATGCCTCGGCTTCTTCCTCCGCCGCTGGTAGTAATAATGATGATACCGATGATCATGGCGCAATGTCTTTACTGAATGACTCCTGCACCTTGGCCAGCGACCGTACGCTTGCGGGTGGCAGCCATCGAGTGTTCTCGGCCCATGACGAAACACCGTCTACCGCGATAACCCCACTTACTCGAATTAGTGCGGGTGCACCGCCTATCGCGCGACCTCAGTTTATGCCGCCCCCGGCTTTCACCGCTTCCAGTAGCTCCTCGACCCTCTTATCGGGCCCACCTCCGACTCTCTCGCTAACCGCGTCTACACCAGTGGCCTTTTCCCTTGTGCCCAATGTGACCACGGGCCAGGATTCCCCCGAGGTCAGTACGGATGTAGATTCAGCCACCGTGACGCCTCTACCCGGTGCGTCATTTGCTCGTCCAGGGGTAGCCGCTCCATTTAAGGGCTTCTCCCTCGCGGCGTTGGCGGAGTCTGAGTTGGATGAATACGACGGCGAGGATATGGTTGAGGACTAACCTGACCCCACGCGGGGGAGAGCTACTCTGTTTTTTCTTTTTGTATAAAATTTGCCTATGAGTGGGCCATATCTTTATTTGCACGCAGCTGGAGACTTTGGATTTGGATTTCTACGCTGATACTGAACTTGCATTATATTACTAGCGCTGTTCCCTGATCTTTGGTAGTCATTTATTTTGAGCACCGACACTTTCATAGGCAGTTATGGCGTAAATAATAAAATGTGTTTATTCGGTGCGAGTCCCATGGGCCATTTATTTATTATAAGCGAGCTAGAAATATCGCCAGTTCGAAGAAAAGGGTCGTTAAGGAAGCATAGGATAAGTCGGGGGATTCTAGCAGGCGTGTTATATACCTCACCACCTGCTTAATAATCAGCCCTGGATTTTAGGTGGCACCCATTGGGCGGATCAGACTGGGCCTATTTCCAACTCCTAAGGTTCATGGGCTAGATGTACCACCATTCCTGGCGCTACTGCAAGTCCTTCAACATCTCTCTGATATCATATCGAATTGTCTTCATCTGTTTCCTCCTCACCCATTATTCCATTTTGCCTTAGTTAGTTGCCCAGTCCGCCAACTTCCATTCCTCGCAACTCCGCTCCAAGGCCCTTCTGGATTCCCCTCATTCCATTTCCACTTTTTACCCGACCCCCGCTTATAATCTCCCCTCGCGCCCACTTATCACCCAATATCCACCACTAACCATGACATCCATCGGAACTGGCTATGACTTGTCGGTGAGCACATACTCCCCCGACGGCCGGCTCTTCCAAGTCGAGTATGCCGGTAAAGCCGTCGACAACAGCGGTACGGCCATTGGCCTGCGGGTCAAGGATGGTGTTGTGCTGGCGGTAGAGAAGCTGACCCAATCTAAAATGCTGGTCCCGGGCTCGAATCTCCGCATCCAGGCCGCTGACCGGCATATTGGGATTGCCACCTCCGGGCTGCTGGCCGATACCAAGCATATTGTGAACCGGGTTCGTGACGAAGCTCGGAGCTACCGCGATATTTACGGGATCCCTATTCCCGCCAAGGTAAGAGGCCCGTCCCCAGTGATTGATGATAATAGATTATTGGTTTGGGACACTAGGTTAACGCGTACTCTTTGTTGCTTTGGATAAAGGCTCAGTTAGGTTGTATAGGGATTGTACCTGGATATCACGAGGGTGAATACCATATATATATATATATATAAGTTTGTGTAAGTGTGTTTGTGTGGATATGTACTGACCCATCAATTGTGTATTTTTATAACTATCCCCCCCTTCACTACTTACATGGCCCAGGTGATGGCTGAGCGCCTGGGACTCTATGTCCAAGCCTATACCTCCTACTCCAGCGTGCGTCCTTTCGGCTGCAGCACCCTGATCGGCATGGTCGACGAAGACGGCCCCCAACTGTATATGGTCGAGCCTTCAGGCAACTTCTGGGGTTACCACGCGTGCGCCGTGGGTAAGGGCAAGCAGGTTGCCCGCACTGAGTTGGAGAAGCTTAAGCTGGCCGACATGACCGCCCGCCAGGCCATCAAGGAGGCCACCCGTGTGATTTACACGGCCCACGATGAAGCAAAAGACAAGGAATTCGAGCTAGAACTGACCTGGATCAGCGACGAAACCAACGGGCGTTTTGAGCGGGTGCCCAAGGAACTGGTTGCCGAGGCCGAGGCCTATGCTGCGGTAAGTAATATTGTTATTGCGGATGGGGGAGGAGTTAATCGAGTTGGGAAGCCATCATACGTGATGGACCCTTGAACCATTTTTGGCGACCTGTAACTATTCGGCCTTAACTGAGGAGAAGGGCTGCATCCCCACAGCACCCATCTATACTACGTATCAGCACCATCTGACTAAACCACGTTCGGTAATGATTGTCCATTTACCTTTTTTTGATGCATCGCCTCTATAGGAATCGCTGTCCGCGGAGATGGACGACGACGAGTAAAGGGGAGAGGGGATCCCGTATACCCGCCTGACCCAATCCGTTGGTAGCAACCGTCGGACGCACCTGGAGCGCCATCTGAAGTCGACTCTATTTCTGTATTTTTTTTATCATTAGGCCTGCCTCACCAGTACCCTTTCTCGGCTTGACCATCCAATACATCCCGTTCCTCGTTTTCCCGGCCCGGCCCGTTCTTGTTGTCGTTGTTGAGCTTTGATTCCCCCCCAATACCCCACCACACCCCACTTGGTGCTCTGACTTTCCGTCTGTTTCGTAATTTTCAATAAACAAGAGCTGAATATCCCACCAGTCCTATTCAATAGCAGGCGCACTGCTCCTCCAGTGATGCCGTAGGCCCAAGCCTACTCTGCCCAATACATTGTAGATCAACGCTTAATTGGCACCGCCTCCCATTCGGCCACCACAGTAGGGAGTTGGTATGGATTACGAATAAAAAACATCCTGCAAAATGCCACCTCCTCCCGACTGCCATAACCGGGCACATGCAAAGTGCAGTGCGCGTGCTCGACAGCGGGGATCATCTCAACAAAGGCAGATCGTGGCGCCTAAAAAGGCAAGTCAATCAGTTTGGCTGGACTGGAATCCCCCCCTCCCTTCGAACTTCTATAGCTGTGATTGTAAGAAGGCGAGCGGCCGGAGCATTAATCACTCTACTAAAGCCACCCCCATTTGCCTACTACTACTAGTGGTAGGTGATTACCGTTGCTGTTGTAGTTGTTAGAAGGAGAGGGGCAACATTGTTATGTTGTCGTCCCCTGGCCTGACGACCTCCTTGATCGCCCCCAGGAACGGGGGGGGGGCTCTGCAGGCAATGCAGCCGGCTACGCCTGCGGTATAAAATAATAAGAGCCCTTCGCTGGCTGGGTCAAGTCAGCTTGTCCTTTTGCCTACTACACTCGTTATTTCTCCTTTAGCCTTGGCCCGCTGTATTTATTAAGCTGTTCCAACTGGACTGTGAAGGCCGGAATCGTTTCAGTTCAGGCCATCCTGTACTCCCCACATCGATATACCAGTGGCACCCTAACCCTACCTAGTTTTGTCTTCCATATTTCGTTATTGGGCCCGCCTTGTGTTTCGACTATCTCGTTCCTTTCTCTTCCGGCTTATTATCCCCTTATTCTTACCCCTCTAATTTAATTTAATTTCTATTCCAAGTAGTCTCCTGTTATACTATTCCTATTCTTATTAATTGCCCCTCCATTCCTTGTCCCATCTTCAGTCTACTTCTATTTCATTTCTTTGTTTACCCAAGCCAACTCCCTTCCAACGCCTGGTTCTTCTCGACTATCCTTCTTCGCTCGCTTTTCTATAGTGCTGGGTCATGCTCAAGTTCGAGAATAGTTTCTGGGGCAACCTGGCCACGGGGCCTGACCACCGGGTGGGTCTCGAACCCCTCCAGCGCAAAATGGACCAAGGCCTGGTGGAGCTCGGCGAGGTGCTCGACTTCTTTACCGAGCGGGTGGCCATTGAAAAGGCCTACGCCCAGCAGCTCCAGAACATCGGGGAACGAGCGTTCCGGGCCGACGGCTTCCGCCGGGACGACGGCGCCTCCCTGCGCATGGTATTTGAAGCTATTCAGCGGGAGCACCTGACCAAAGCCGCTACCCACCTGCGGTTTGTGCAGGATCTGGTGGAGTGGGTGGTCACCCCCCTGACCCAGTTCCGCGACCAGCATGCCGACCGGCTGCAGACCAACCACGAGGCGATTCACCAGGAAGTCAGGCACTACCTGCACCACCGGCGGCGCGCCGATAATTTGGGCCGCATCTACCGGGCCCAGTGCGCGCGGGCGAATTGGGCCCAGACCACTACGGAAAAGACCCAGTCAGCAACTTATGCCGCCCACCAGCAGATTCAGGTCGTCAGCCATGTGCTCGGCCCGTTGTCCTTCACCAAACTGGAGTTTGTGCGCTTTTTCGAGCGGGTGCAGGCCAGTCTGCCGACCCACGACGTCAAGTACGGTCTGCTGGGCACTTTCCGCGGGCTCATTAGCGGCGAGGAATTCGTTGCTTGGGTGCGCACGAACTACCCTAGCCAGGTCCGGTCCGTCGCCGATGCCGAAGCCGTGGGCCAAAGCCTCATGGGCCAGAATTTCCTCCGCTATATTGGCCGGGGCTCCACCTTCACTGCTCGATCCGGTACATACTACCAGTGGAAGCGCCACGCCCGTGAGTTGATGCAAATCACCCCTCCCAGCACCGCCGGTCTGACCAACCCCACCTCCCTGTTCTCAGATTCACTAGGTGGCAGAGAGGATGGTTTGATCAATCCCCTATCCCCCCACGACTGGGCGACCGCCGACACTCGCTCCATTCTGTCCGACGACTTCGATGCCCATAGTATCAATAGTAATACCGACCCCTCTTCCTACCTAGCCGAACTATCCCAGCGAGCCTCCATGGATTCCTTTGACTTGGACGAAGACGCCCTCCAGGCCCATTCTCTACGCACCCGCCAATTGGCCGATTCCGCGGACAACCAGTACCGCCTGGCCGTGCGCAAAACCGACCATTGCCGGATGGGCGTGGAAGCGCAGCTCTTCAGCTATCTGGATTCCTTGCAAATCTGGGAAACCGACCGCCTGCTCAATATTCAGTCTGCCCTAGGCCATTTCGTGCGGGTTCTGAGTCCCTTGATGAATGCCGATGCCAAAAACCACTACGAGAATATTGTGGTGAGCTGTGAGTCATTCAAACCCGACCAGGACCTACAATTTATCATTGAACAAAACGGAACCGGATCGTACTGTCCCCAACCCTGCGTTTACGTGAACCAGTACCGGGGGGCGGCCGAGTACCAGGTGTTCGGGCTCGCCTTGGAAGACCAGATGCGGGTTTCTACCCGACCCGTACCCCTCTTTATTGCTAAAACACTCAGTGCCTTGCACAAGGCCACTTTCCCTCTAGATGTGGCCACTCGCCTGGACAGCTGGTCCACCGAAGTCAATATCTCGGCCGTCCACGCACTGCGTCAGGAAATCAACTACAGCGGCAAAGTTACCCTCAAGCAACTGCGGCACTTCGAACCCCCGATTCTGGTGGGTGCCCTTCGTCTCTATCTCCTCGAATTACCCGAGTGCCTACTCACATTTGAGCTCTACGACGCGACCCGGGCCCTCTACCAGACCCAACGTGGGGGCATGGACCCCACCGATCATCTCACGTGTATCCGGCAACTCCTGCGCGGCCTCTCACCCGTTCATCTGGCGACCCTGCGGGCCATTATCGAACCGATTCACCGCCTTTACGTCGATGTCATGGCCACCAACGACTCTGTCACCGCGGCGGAGAATACCAAGCGTATGGACGGTTTGCTCCAGCGGTTCGGATCGGCCATGCTGCGTCTAAGGAAGGAATCCAATGTTAACTTCCATGACCGCCATTCCACCAAATTCATGCGGGATTTAGTCCGCCTCTGCCCCGATATTTTCCACCGACTAGAGTCTCTGAATGGTCATGCCGGTACCAAAGTTGTTAATGTAGACCCCCGTTATCATAATATGCCGAAATCCCGGTTCACTTCCAAGCCCGGGTTAGGCCAGCATCACGGTCACCATGCCCCCAACAACCATACTTACGGCCACCCAAGGGACTACTTGCCGTCCCTAAGGTATCCTGGCACCCGCTCCGACCCCCATCCACCTCACTTCACCGGGAGTGGCCGGCTGCACCCCCATGATAACCCCCCCCAGGGTCCTCATCCGCATTCACCTCCCACTCGGGGCGGTAGTGGAGGTCCCTCGCCTTCCTCTTCTTCAACCGATGTACTGGCCCAATTCCGGCCCGTTGGACTTCAGCGCCAACTTACCGCTCCGGCCCGCACTTGGTCTTCGATTCCCCAGATTCAAAACATCCTTCCCCGGATCCCCAGTTCGGTGTCGCTTCAGGAACTGCCGCAACAGGACCAGTATGACCAGTCGGATTCAAACCATCACCACCGCAGCGGCCAAACTAAAAATCAGCACCACCACAACCACCGCCACAGCTATGGCCACCACTACTCGGCCAACCCATCCGATTTGCCAGCCATGCTGACCCCTACTTCTGTATCTACTACGCCACTGCGCCCGAGCTTCGAACGCGACCTTCAGGAAATTTCGTCCTTGATTGCCCAGGTTCCCCCTAAAGCAGCCAAGGCATCGCAAACGTCATCATCACTGCCCCCTCCACCGAATCCCCTAGTCGCTGCTACCGTTTCGTCCTCAGCCCTGAAAAAATCAATCAGTCAAGACAGTGGCTGGACTCCAGCTCATGACCATGGTGTTGTCCCCGCGACTCCTTCCAGTCCCGATCGGTCCGAATCCCTCAACCGCCCCATCCTACAAGTGCGCGATGCAGGGGACAGCGACGATGACCTGGACCCGTTTTTCCGGGATTGATGCTACTGAGAATTGGAATGACTGGGTATGCGTTATAAATTTCCGCTGCTTAGCAGGCTTCCAAACTCTATTTTACTTTACTTCAATTACTGATATCTTATATTACTCCTATTATTCCCTCCCCCCACACACCTATTCTAGCTATACATGAATTATTGGATTGTTATTTTTTATTCGACCTTTCCGGATGATTGATAGTCTTCGCTTCAATTTAGCAATTTGTATTCGATACTTGGACTTAGTCGGTTGTTTTATTATAAAGCTCGCCGATTGCTAATGTACTATGCATAATACTATTAGGGGTGGCCTGATAAATTGGCTGCTGGGGTGTTCGGAATGCTATGTATAATGGGCAAGGGGCTATAAATGCGAGTGTGTGGTAGAAGAAACCTACGACAACTTACCCACTTGATTCATTGGCAGTACTGTGTTGGTCTTTGATTATTATACCTGTATGCGTAAGGTACTGTGCCTGTGGGATCGACTAAGTCATGCAGGTCGCTCCACCTTCCCGTGCGGATCGTTTCCGGGACTGGGCAACGATATAATAAATATTGAAGTTGCCTACCACCTCGTAAATTTATCAGAGAAAGCTCTTCAAATGAATCTAGTTGAAAAATATTACTAGTCTTAAAACGAATACTAGCTCAAACACGTCCTAGATGCTGCCATATATTATCTCCACCCATACCTATTGGATTGGTCTCCAGTAAATAAAGTAGGTCCGTAGAAGTATGCCCCACTGCATTATTTCCCAATACTATCTACAATAGACTGGGATGTACATCTCAATCATACACTGGCGTATTCCATTTAATCTGATCACCGAGTCAACATGCGATTCAACTATCTAAAATATGAATTTCGGTTTGTATTGCTATCAATTTACAGGTCATGAAGTCTCGAGGAAGTGGTGCGTTTCATGGGATTCCAATAATTATTCACTAGATAAATGAATACACCCCCTACCCAATTGATGCCAAGGCTTGGCCAAATATGCTTGGAGTCAGCCACATTTCGCAATGGTATATATTGAGCCATTTCATTCACACAAGGCCAAATATGACCTTTTATGTTCGGTCCCTCAGTAGTGATTCCATGAGTACCATCATAGTGAGACCCGCTTTGATTTTGAGTGATACATTACAGATCGGCTACATTACTTCCCTACGCCCCTGTCATTAATCAAGTATTCTCAGGAGTTTATTCGGTTTGTGCAAACACTTCACTTTCTAAACCACAATGGACCAGGCCATGGTAATGGCTTCCGGATTCAAGCCATTGCAGTACATTCATATCATAAAAGATATATGCAGTCGCCTGATTCAGAGATAAATTTCCTCTCAGTACGCGAGAGCGGCTTTGAAAATATCCATCACTTCATAAACGCAAGTTTGATTGTATTAATTTGTGGAGCTGGCGGTAACACGTCATTACTACGGATTCGGTATATTATGCCTTTGGGAAGTCAGCAGGTCGTGCCCATTAGTCCAATACAAACACATCGTGAAGTATGCTGAACCATTGATTCAAGATGCACCGATAAAGAACCACAGTGTGGTGTCCAAGACAGTGGGTCCTCCTAGTCAAATGTGGACTTTTATAGTTAATTTCGGATTGGGACGTGTGGGTATGGAGGATGGTTAGTGTTCAGTGCAACCAAAGGCTACTCATAAAAAAATACACGGCATACTAATTAAAGATGACTAGACCTCAATAGTGTTTATAGTCATTCGAGTAAGCAATAAGTGTTAAGCAACAAAACAGCGCTTTTCTCCACAAACAAGCCTTTTTTGCGGGGGGGGGGGGTACTACAACCGTAGTCTGCTTACGGTGAACAGTAATTCGTGGCACTGTTATTGTCATTAAGAAACTCTTTTGTGACGGCAAATTTATTTGGTGGAGTATTCCATCCAGATCTCCATATTCCTGCCTGCATGGGGTATTCGGTTTACTCTATCCCCTTATTAGTGTGTGCTTGGCAACCTTAGGTGTGGAAAACCACCTGGTATAGGCAATATCCCGGTAGTAACTAAAAACCCATACCTAGAATAAGTAACAGGAATGAGTACACACATGCGGAGGGCGCTTTATAGATAATATTAGACCAGTATAATGAATAGGGTATATGAATTAGATGAATCAAGTGGCGAGACTGGCCGAAGGAAGGTTGTTCTTCATCAAGGCAGAATTCTCGTACTCCGCTGATGGGACTAAGCGATGGTGCCGCCTAGTCCTTAAAGACCAGTCGGCTTTAATCCCATTAATTATTAAGAACGACACTGCCTTTCGGGCCATACAAAAGCCCGGCCCTTTCGCCCTGCCCCTAGACTGCATACCGATTCACATGTTTTGCTTTCAATAGCCACTTTACCATCTACCCCCTCATTTTTCGTCACTATGTATGACCATTGCCGCGCAGCCATCAATTGGAATTTCACCCCCCAGAAGGTCAGCTCCATCACTGATACTCATAGTGAGAATGCCTGGAAACTCATCAGGAAGATTGAGGCCATACCCCTCACCAGCGCCACTTTTCAAACCGCTGTTGCTCCGCTTGGCCTAATCGAGAATGACGCACCCATCATCCCCATTCGTGTGGTCAAGTTTCTAAGTCAGGTTAGTCCCGACCCCCACCTGCGCGAGGCTAGCCTCAGTGCTGGCCATAGAATCCCTGAATACCTCATGGATAGCTATTTAACCAACAAGGTATGCTGTTTAATCGAGTGGGTGTACCGGACTACGGACCGCGAAGCGATGGATCCGGAAGATCGTCTTCTGTTAGAAGCCATGCATGGCTACTGCCAAGCGAAGAAATCGGATTTAACCGAGCAGGAAGAAGAGAGAGTTCTTATCACGAATCGTCAACTCCAACATCTGGAGACCCAGTTCATGGAAAATGTTCAAGGCAGTACCGATACATGTATCTTTACGCGGGAAGAACTTCGGGGACTACCCCAGAAGGTGCTGGATAGTCTTAGATCTAATGGGGCGAAGGATAAATCCATTAGATACCATGTGGAGACCAATAGCCCTGAAGCAAACCACGTATTGGTTAGTGCCGAACCGGAGACAACCCGCCGCAAGATGGCTCTGGCCCAGATCCAAAGATGCCCTGAGAACATTGCCATTATGGAAGACCTTGTCGGGCTTCGCCATGAGCTGGCCCAGATAACGGGCCATCCCAATCACGCCTCCGTCAGGCTCGAGGGAACATTGGCCCAGACCCCAGAGTGTGTTCACCAATTTTTAATTGGCTTGCAGGACCGCCTTACGCCGAAGGCCCAGGCCGAACTGGAGGTCCTCAAGACCTTTAAAAGGCAGGCTCGACAGGAGCTGGGTGAAGAGGTAATTTCTGGCGATGACACAATTTACGACTGGGATCGCCCCTTCCTCCTGCAACGTCAGCGGAAATCCAATCCCGAATTGGATTATAGTAACGTCTCGGACTACTTCCCGGCCGACTGCATCACTCAAGGAATTCTGGGGGTTTTCCAGACCCTATTCGGGTTGGAGTTTGTTGAGGACAAGGTGACCCCCACTTGGCATACCAGCGTGCGTACATTTGAAGTGTGGGACAGCGACACGCAGGGGCTTATGGGGCACCTTCACTTGGACTTATTCCCCCGCGAGCACAAGTTCCCCAATTCGGCCTGCTTTATGCTCCGCTCAGGGTCCCGCTTACCGAACGGAACCTATAGCACCCCCGCCTGCGCTATTGTAACCAATTTTCCGAGACCTACAGCCAAGAAACCTGCTCTATTCACCTATCAGGATATTTCCGTTTTCTTTCACGAGATGGGGCATGCCATGCATAGTATTTGCAGTAACGAAATATTCACGGTTCCATGGAACGTACATGGCGAACGATTTTATGGAGATGCCCTCCCAACTAATGGAATATTGGGCCAGTCAGCCGGAAGTGCTTAAGCTCCTGTCTGGTCACTACCAAACTGGTGAGCCCATTTCAGATGAGTTATTGGATCAATGGCTGAATTATCCCACCCACTCTCATGCGCTGACGTATCTAGAAGGTGTAGCCCTCAGCATTATTGACCAATATATCTATACTCTGCCCGATGGAGCAGTCGACATTCACTTCAAGTGGTCCGCTATGAAGGAAGATATAGCCCTGATCAAGAATACCGATGCTGGCACTCAGGTATGGCCCGCTGCAAGCCAGTGTGGAATTGCAGTGAAGTACGATGCCAGGCACTACAGTTCTCTATGGGCCAAGATTTATGCCGTTGACCTATTTTATACTCGGTTCTTAAAGGAAGGGATCCTGAATTCCCAAGTCGGTCGCGAATTCCGGCTAAAGGTCCTTATGCCCGGTGCCAGTCGTGATGCCAGGGAGCTCATGAAAGATTTCCTAGGTCGTGAGCCCCGGTCCGATGCATTCCTCAGACGGCTCGAGTAGACTTAAACGTTGTGAGTAAATCGGCCAGCTGATTTGTCACCAAGGGACACCTGCCCCAAATTTTCCCAAAAAGATAAATTAGCCTGCCGCATGATCTGTAGCAAGTGTAGAGCAACCCGATGTGCCCGTCAGTTGTCCGCGTCAAACAGTCAGGGCTCTTCCAATCTGGTATATTGGTAGATTACATTTTATTATTGTTAACTATATTGTTTCAATCGATTCTCGGCAATCAGCTGAGGCCGACACCACATATAACACCAGCCCTTGAGTAAGTCGATTTTAACATTGAATTAAAAAAAAACGCAATGGTTTTCCAGGTTATGACTGTTTAACGTTCGAATGGTGGGTATATATACACGTGTGAATGTATGGGTAGTGTTGTGGCCGAACTTAATGCCACAATATAATAGGACCTGATAACCATATCAATATCGGCTGGGACAGTGATAGCTTGGTGGTAGACATATATATTGAGGGAAATTTGCACTCGGCGGGGATGATTCTTATCTGGACATGATACAGTGACAACTAAGCAACCGGGAATCACTCAGGGATCCTTCTCGTATGCGGTGGACGGGGCACAATCCATGGGCTTGGGCCAAAGGAAGGCGCGGCCATGATAACACCGGGGGTCGGCAAACTAACATAAAAGACTGAATGGTGTAACACTGTTTGCCTTTATTGAGAGAATACTCAGTAGGTATTTATATAAAACCTGGTTAGTAGAAATGAATATAAACATGGCGACCTACAGGTGCTGCTACGGTGCTAGAATACCCAATGAGCGACTGTAAATAATAACTATAGCTAACTAGAAGGATAAATGGAATACTGAAGACTGCTGATGCTGGCGGTTTGGGGATACGCCCCAGCCTGCTATAACTAATAAGCCATCCTAATAGCAATCATGAATACTGAATACCGAATGTTAGAAAGAGGCCCAGGCCACCAGAGTACCCATCTGGGTAGAAAAAGGTGAGGACCGGCCTTCGATGATATTCTTCACCTTTTCCAAAACCAAAAATAGTTTGGGCAGGGTATGGCTCGGATCACAGCCCTCCCTTAAATAGCCCTAAAAAATGGTTGAATATTTGGGTGTTAATGCCTATATTGTCCAGTTAGTCACGAAATATATAGTTCCTATAGGATGCGAATCAAATGGCTTACATTTCGGCCTTTAAGTATGAGTTTTCAATAAATGAGATATCTTTCTGGTGGAAGGGTTCCTAAGTATACTAAAATAGAAACACCACAATATAACATTCCAAAGGGGTAGAATTGATTATCTGTGTCTCCAACATACGGGAAGCGTCGGTTAGACAGGGTCTCGCTCTGGTAATAGTGTCCTTGGCTATTTCTACTATCGAATATATATGGGTGAAGTTCAGCTTGGCTGTATAAGAGTTTAACTGATATGTGTATGGGAAAATCGGTGGGATGTTTATTTTCAACCAGTAGTACTTGCCTCATCAAATGGATTTTTCGTTATACAACCTTGCTGAACTACTCCCATATTATCTTTCAATTGAGCCGTGATTTGGCGTGGTACGTAATGGGGGATACGAAAACTGACTTAACCCCTCAAACTCCATACAAGCCCTACTTCAATCAGACCATTTTATTGGGGGACAGCATTTGCGCAGCACTTCCCACTCGGAGGAACGTGCCTCGTAGTTCTAAAATGGGCTCTTAGGCATTCGAATATCCAGCAGGTCTTTTGCGTAGTCGATTGGGAGCGTCTGTTCGATTTACGTTTCTAGGCCTGTCTTACGCTAATTTGTTTCCAGGCCTCCCCACCTAATCCCAGTTTCTTCCTGCTATAATACTACTCATTCCCTTCCTTACCCCATTTGCCTCGTTCCATATCCCGCACTCCACCCTAATCAAGCCTCCGTTATGCAACAATTGAGTTTCTGGGCCACCCGGTCTAGCCGCGGAGGAGGCCAGGCGAACCGCCTCTGGCAGCGTGCTCCGACCGCCACGCTCTTCCGGGCCCAACCGACCCTACGTTACCCTCTCACCTCTACCGTCCGTTCTCTGGCCACCGCCAGCGGGAAGCCCCTGCACCCCGGTTCCGAATTCACCCCCGGCCATGTGCTGCATGGGTTCCGCGTGGACGAGATCCGGGAAGTTCCCGAAATCTCCCTCACCGCCGTCCGCCTCGAACACCTCCGAACGGGTGCACAGTACCTGCACGTAGCCCGCGACGACGCCAACAACGTGTTTAGCGTGGGGTTCAATACGGCCCCCAAAGACAGCTCCGGAGTCTCCCATATTCTGGAACACACGGCGCTCTGTGGTTCCGAACGCTATCCCGTACGCGATCCGTTCTTTAAGATGTTGAATCGTTCCATGTCGACGTTTATGAATGCCTGGACGGCCCACGATTACACGCAGTATCCGTTTGCGACCCAAAATGGCCAGGATTACGCTAATTTACGCGACGTGTACCTGGATGCCGTGTTTCGCCCGCTGTTGCGAGACTTGGACTTCTACCAGGAGGGTTGGCGTATCGAGCGGGAAAATGCCCGGGATCCTACTTCCCCGTGGACGTTTAAAGGGGTCGTGTACAACGAGATGAAGGGCGCCTTCTCGGATACGGAAAGTCTATTCGCCACCCGTAGTCAACAGGCCCTATACCCCGGCTGTACCTACAGCTATGTGAGTGGTGGCGATCCCACCCACATTCCCGAATTGACCTACGAAGGGTTGGTGAACTTCCACCGTCGCCATTACCACCCTTCTAATGCCCGCTTCTTCTCCTACGGCAATCTGCCTCTGGGTCCCCAGCTTGAGGCCATCAATGCCAAGATCGACTCTTACGAACGGGCGGACACCCCCACTGTCCCTCTCTTGAGCCAGCTATCCGCCGCTGGTCCCGCCACCCGGGTCACCGAAACCGGCCCGGTAGACGCGGCCACTCCCGCTGATCGCCAGGTGAAACAGTCCGTCAGCTTCCTCACCCACCCCACCACCGAGATTTTCCCCTGCTTTGCCATGGGCTTCCTCTCCAAGCTACTCCTTTCGGGTGCTGACGCCCCCCTCTATCAGGCCCTCATCGATACCAACATGGGTGCCGAATACTCCGCGAATACGGGGTTCAATCCCTATACCTACCAGTCATCCTTTTCGGTGGGTCTCCAAGGAGTCCGGGCCGCGGATGCCGCCGGTCCTTTGGAGGAGCGTATTACGCAGGTTCTCGACAAGGTGGCCCAGGAGGGATTCTCCACCCCCCGGATTGAGGCCCTTATCCACCAGATTGAAATGGGGCATAAGCACCGCACGGCGGATTTCGGCATGTCATTAATGCAGAGCATATCCACCGGCTGGTTCCACGGCTCGAACCCTATTGATTTGATGGAAATTGATAATCGCGTCGCTCGTCTACGGAACGAATTACAGGACGGCCAGTTTTTCCAGTCTTTGGTGACGAAACATCTGCTGGAGAATCCCCGGAAATTGGTGTACACGATGGAGCCGGACGCAGACTTCCAAGCGAGTTGGAACCGCGGGGAGAGCGAACGGCTGGCCGCCGTGGTGGCGTCTTTGACCCCCGCCCAGGAAGCCAATATCCAGAAACGCGGCGAAACGCTCCTGGCTGCCCAAGACGCCGAGCAAGACCTGGGCTGTTTGCCTACCCTCACCCTGGCCGATATTCCTACTCAAAACACGTCGTCGACGGAAAACTTAAAACACACCCAAATCACTCCGAAACAGTTCCCCGTGCAATGGAACTTGGCCCCCACCAACGGTATTTCGTATCTCAAGACGATCGCCACTTTACCCCACCCCGCGACCGACCTTCCCGCCGACTGGCAAAGTTTCGTGCCCCTCCTCTGCAGTGCCCTCACCACTTGCGGGACCACCCGACGCACCATGGCCGAACTAACCCAGGATATCCGGATGTACACCGGCGGCGTTTCCTTCAACTACCATCTGAGCCCTAGTCTCCGGGATCCTACCAACAACTACGAACTGGGCTTTTCGGTCGGCGGTCACTGCCTAGACGCCAACTTACCGCGCATGTACGACCTGATCCGGGAAATTACCGATCAAACCGATTTTCATAAGGTGGATCGACTGCAAACTTTAATTGTAGGCCAGGCTTCGGGGCTATGGAATAGTATTGCTGAATCCGGGCATAGTTTTGCACGGATGTTGGCTGCATCAACGCTGTTGCCTACGTCCCAGCTCAATGAAACCTACAATGGGTTCGATCAATTGCAGTTCTTGAATCGACTTACGGCCAAGTCCGATTTGACGGAAGTCAGTCAGCGTCTTGAGGTAAGCCTATATATAAATATCATTGGAATTGGGCCGTTAGCTTAGTAGTAATTGAATTATATACTGAAAGAGGTGGGGGGGGTTGTGAGTACCTCCCCCACCTGTTACCTGATTGGGCGATTCGACATTCGTAAAACTAGGGTTGCTAGGATCTACTTCATTTATGAAATTAATCCTGTATATTACTTTTCTTTTGGGGATCCCCTGTATGCACATTGTCGTCTTAGCAATTGAGGGACCTTTTCCTTGACAAGACCCAAATGCGGGTGGCCATTACTGCCAGCCCATCGAGCGAGAAGGCCAACCAAACTGCGCTCGAGGCCTTTATGGCTCACCAATCGGCCTCAGCAGGTGGATTAAATTCTGATAATGGCGGGACTTCATCCTTTACCCCATCTTACTCCCAGCGCTACTTCCCAATGCCTTTCGCCTCAAACTTTAGTGCCCAGTCATTCTACACGGTGCCATTTAGCCACCCCGACAGTCCGGCTCTCCAGGTAAGCATCTAGCCAATGGCACACCAAATAACCTAATGAAACGGGCATAATGGGTCGCTTACGACTTGATCTAAATACCATCCAATAGAAATACTGGACCACTCCCCGTATACTGGATTGTTTTTTCTTGTACCCTAAATACTTAATTCACCTTATATTTGGTTGTTTGAAATGCATCTCTGGGATATACTATGCCAGCTTCTGTCGAAATTGATGACCACTCATTTCCTGCACCGAGAAATCCGCGAGAAGAATGGCGCCTACGGTGGTGGGGCTGGCCTAGGTAGCCAAAATGGTCTCTTCTCCTTCTTCTCCTACCGCGATCCTAACCCATTTAAGTCGGTAGAAACGTTCCGTCGGGCCTGTGAATGGGCTGAACAGCGGGAGTTTACGGACCGGGTAAGTTCAATATATTCGATACTATTGTTCATTCATGACAGCTGTCTAACATGTCCCTTGCATGGGGCCATATATGGACTGGCGTATAGGGAATACAATAACTCTTTATATAGGAATCTTTCCGCTGGCCCTAAGTATTCCTTATTTATTGAAATTTTACGCTATGCCATCAATCTAGGAAATGACGGAGGCCAAATTGTCCCTTTTCTCTGGTATCGATTCCCCTCTGTCTGTTTTCGAAGAGGGAATGTCGCTATTCACCTATGGCATTACCGACGAACTGCGCCAACAGTAAGTGCCAGTTTGCCACACAATGGTTACTCGGCATATATGATTTTCGGTCTCATACTTGCAGTCGACTTTTATGTGCATAATCTACTCCAATTATTGGCCCAATCGGTAACTTAATGGGTCCCTTCATATTCTATTTGGCTTAACTTTCCGAAATTTTACAATTGCCATTTTGTACCCTGCCAATCCATGTAGACGCCGCGATCATTTTCTAAGTCTCACCAGCAGGGATGTCCAGAGGGTGGCCAAGCAATACTTGGTACCCAGCGCCAGTAAGACCAGTAGTGTGATTATTGGGGAGAAGTTGGGCGACTCGACCCCTGTGGGCTGGGAGATTCAAAGCCTCGAGGCTACGAATCTTTCCTAAGCCCCATAATACCACTCGGAAACTTTCCATTGTTTTTAAAAATCGACATCAACTCTAGCCTGCAGGTCGGCTTATTCTATCACGCACAGTTATATCAATAGCAAGTGAAAAATTCGTTTTGTTTTATTGGATATATAATCTCAGTACTTGAATGTGCACATGGAAGAGCTTCAATCTGGCTAGATTTTGCAAACTCCGTTTGGTGGGACAGGTAGTACTGAAAAAAAAATATACAATAACACACATTATCCCATACATATAGCATCCGGAATTTAGAATTGTATACAGCTTAGTTGAAGTTTATTGGCCCCCCTAATCCAACTTAATCTGGATATAACAATTATCCACCCTTATTAGGCCTTATAGTGCTATATTAACCTTCCTATAGTCACCCCTAGTACTATAGGATCATCCTATATTATATAACTATTCCCTTTCTGGACTCTGGCCCTTTATACTAATCACTTAAGTGCTGATTTAATAACTCTTCCAGTTCCCCACAGAGTCTTCCAAGTCCTCACAGCCATCCAGCCAGCTTATTTATTATACTATTTAGTCTTAGTAGTACCTTTCCCTGGGGACCTCCCTTTGGAGTCATCCCCCATATATATATAACCAGCCCCCATTGGGATCAGTTTGGTTCCTTAGCTTATTCTGACCCCTTAGTTTATCCCAATAAACATTATATATGTGTACTCCCTTTATACTGACTAGTAAGTATGCCTACTACACAACCCTTATATATACCTATATCCAGTAAACCTTTATTAGTTAGTACTATGCCCTTACCTAGTACTAGGACCCACTTAGCTGAGCCTAAGCCCCATCCACCATTAGAAGCCTATCCTCAGGATTCTTGATAGACTAAGGGTGGCAAACCTGGGCAACAAGTGACTACTGAGCCCATGGTAGAATGTCCCTTCAGTAGTATGAAGGAATCCAGTGCTATAGGAATGGCCCATATTTCCTGCTTGAAATATTGACACTCTGCTTTCACCATCCAAATAATAACATGATGTATTAACCGAAAACTGATGGTACTATTTCCCTTTGGCCTTTCCCTCTTGATGTAGTTTCACTAGAATATGCTTCCTATGACTATATTACTCTAATTCTCTCCCTGGAGATATTGCTGCTCTCAGGATATATTCCATCTAAGTTTATTAATAGTCTGGTCTTATAGTATATGGTCAGCCCCTTAATATACACCTTTCCATTACCCTCCTTGGGCTAAAATGGTGACCAGTCATCACCACTCCTCTACCTGTGATGCCCATTAATTATTTTAAAAGGCCATAATATGATGGCAGTTTGGATGTGCCATGTCAGTATAGTGGAGGTTTGATAGTGTTGGGTGGGTCCCAGTATCCTATCTTTAGGGAAAATGAGATGCACTAATTTAGCCCCCCCCCCTATACCATAAGTACCCCTTACAAGTCGCTTGTTATGACATATGACCAGGAGTAATTGGCTGTAGTGAACTCATACATAATATGGAAGATGAAATGGCCAGACTCATTTAATGACATCGGCTGGAGATAGTATGGGCCACATTATACAGAAGCCCCGCTGAGCCGTATTTGAACTGTCAAGAGAGCCACAAAGAGTGTATGGGTTTGGGAGGGATGGTGCTGGATATCTGTCCAGCAGTAACGGAGAAAATGGACTATGTATTGTTCTTAACTACCCTGAGTATTATCTATCCTGCCAGGTGGAATTGTACTTGAGTCGGGATTTGCCAATCCACCAATCTGCCGCTGGGTTGCGGAATGCGGCTGGGCATCTCTTGCTCCGGTGCAGAGTGTAGGGGCATGGCCGGGGGTCGTCTCCAGTCCGGTAGAAGATGTAATGCTAGGCCTGGAGGAATTTGGGTGCGGGCGAAACATTGTTAATAGAGATGGTCGAGTGTTAAAGTATATAGAAAAATATGATGTTTTTGATATAAAGATTTTATTAAAATGATTGTTTCGGTAAAGAAAAGGAGTTATGAGCAATTTTATTATCGTTTTCCTAGTTGGAAGAGGGCTCCCCGAATTAAGGTCGTGTAGAAATTGTTTTAAATATTAGATATACCATTATTCATTTCAAAAATGCCATCATTAAACCGTCATAACACATGGTCGTTATCAAATAACCAAAATCATTATTCGGGCAGCAACCTCCCGAAAGGCGTGTAAATATTCTCAAACAATTCGTCATATCAGTAGAAATCAGTTGTAAAGGTCGAAATCGTAAATAATCACCAGGTTCTTAATGGAATCGCCAGGTGAATGGATAACCGGATAATGAAGGCTGATAGCTGATGTTCTCATGGCACTACGGAAAACAGGGGATTCAAACGAAAGAACAAGGTCTAGTTTCACCAAAAGATAATAAATAAATTCTTTGTTTAACATTCCCATTGATTCGAGAAAAAAATAACCGGCTAAGCAGGTTCATGTGTTTCTGCTGAGGGCCGTACATCGCCAACACATTGCCTAACTGTCCCACCCTAATCCGACTGGCATCTCCATTTCACTCGAATCCCCTTTTAATTTATAAATGCGGGTACGTGGCCCGAGGCCTTCGTTTAATTACCATTCCCAGAGGAACGGGACCTCCGCCATATCGGCGACTTAGTCGAATGAGCAACATAGGTATATGTCCGAATACGGCAGATTGCTACATGGCTGCCGAGCAGTTGGATCCCAACATTACCTGTTCGACGGCACCTGCTTTCGGCAGATGAATCTAAAAATAGGGAAAACTGTACAATCAACTCAGTGGCATGGATAGGGAGTGCCTGTTACATTTGAAATTCTTTCACCCCTTCCCTTTGTTGCAAGTAATATGATTGTGCTACTTGTCCGCCGGTGTAATACATATTCACTGGTTCGGGTATGGTTATGAAATTCGCCCGTGCTTTCTCGCTGATGCAGATAGACCACCCAACTATAGGCATCACTAGACATACCCTCATCGACCCGCAGTTCCCATTTAGCTACCATTCCGAATATATAAACTTGCCGCTTTTCCTTCACCTCATTTTAGCGTTACTTCACTTCACCTGGGCTTCGGTGTCTTTGATTTTTACAGTAATATTCTGACATTTGCAATCAGTCAATAATTACCCAGCTCATCCTCTACTTCCCTACCAGCCACTATCTCTTGCTTATTGTCGCCTGCTAACCATGAAGCCGTACCTCTTATCCGTCACCCTGCTTGGCCTGGCCGTGGTCCACCATGTTTCCAGTCGGCCCCAACCCGTCAACGACAGCAAAGAATCTGGGAGTGGAGTCTTCAACGGCGTGGAGGATAGCCAACCCAATGACAAGCTAGTTGACAGTGCTTCAACCTACGACATTGAAGTAAAGAATTATCCTAACAAAATGTCTATATTGATGCCCCTCCCCCCTGAACTTATCGAGAATACCCTGACTTACTTGCCATATAAAGACCGGGTACAAATGTCCGGGGTTAACCAAAATTTGAACAAGATTGTCAAGTACCACCCTGAAAGCCTGGCTTTTATCGAGGTAAGTGCACTGGCCCCATTCTTAAATACTCGCTGTCCATAGTGGCACCCAGCTGTTTATTTTGCTTAGCGACTCTCTTATAGTAATAATTCGACATTTAATTGTAGGTAGGTGGCCAACGCCTTGGTGTGTCAATGATATATAACACCACCGTTTTCTTGATTATTAACTAATGGACCACTACAAGTGCCTCAACACATTGGTGTCTATTTATTGTCCTATTTTTACAGAGCGAGAAACTTATTAGATACCTAAGCGGGCTTGTGCTGGAACGTGGTCAGATCAGCCTGAGTCGATTCCGAGTGCTATTTCCCATGCAACCGATGGATGCAATCATGGCCTACTTCTGGAAGAAATTAGGTGGTCATTACCCAGGATGGTGGGAGTATCCGAGTAAAGAGGCGTATACCAACGGTAAAGTAGAGCCGAGTGATATATCCAACTATATAAAACTGGTGCCTATTGAGGAGCAGTGGGCGTACCTGGATTACACTCGACTGAGTGACACGCATAAACGGGTGCTTTTCCCCATGCTATATCTCCTCCCAAACTTAACCACGGCCGAGATTATCAAACTATTTACACTGGTCGATTCATTGTGCACTAATAATCTATCGGTTGAAGAGGTGGAAGAGGCGTACAAAGATGAGCCAATCCTCGCGACATTTCCCTCGAGTTTCCAACAATGGTGGGATAATGATCTCATCACAACCCACCTTATCCAATTTGTGGCCAGCGTCAGTACCGTCCTCGCCACCACCGGCCGAATCGCCGAGTTATTGAAGCTCTATAAGGACACCGGGTTCACCGGTATTCTCCAGCCTGGCACTAGTAGATCCATAGCTCTGTTTCTTTTGGAGTATGGCGACTTCGGCCCTGAAGAAGATGCCAAATTAGCCAGCCACGTCAATCTTAATTGCGGCTATGCCAATGTACTGGGCTTTACAATCGCCCAGGCAAAGTGTATGCGCCATGATAGGAATAGGAGTATGGATCAGTTTGTCCTAGTTGATGTAACTGCTGGTGGATTCGTGTACCCTCACAGGGACCCTCAAGGCAACCCCAAACTGGCTATTCGAGTCCGTCGCTCAACCGCTATCAAACTCCTCGAAGCAAACGACCAGGAGGTGGACGATTCTCTTTGGCTGAATAATAATATTCTTTTAGACCGGCTACATGCGATTAAATTCCGAACCGGTTTTCCACCTCCGCGTATTATCCCTCGTCAGATGTAATTGTCCTGGTCTCTATTTGTTATCGGGGCTGGCTTACATTTGTTGTGCCTAGTTTTTAGCGCCAATATACATGTATTTCTATCCAGCCTTTATGTTCAACTGTGAATAATTATGAGCACCCAGTTCCGGCTTGACGGTAGCGAGTATAGAATAGCTGGTGGGGTCTGTAGCTACCTATTTATATCTGCCTGGCGCCGGTAGGGTCGGCTCCCGACTGGCTGGAATGGAAACGCTGGCCGGATACGAAGAGATAGAGCCAAAAACGGGCATGTTAGTGAGTTTATTGGTAATATCTGACAATACGTAGCGGGAGAATGCACCATATATATTTTTTTTCGAAAATTGGGGATTAATAAACGAATATTACAGTCAAGATTTTATATTATAAAGTAGTTTTAGTAAATTATTTAAATGAGCACAGTCAACTATTTTTTTATATAAAAAAACTCTTTAAAATGAGGGGCGCAAAGCAAATCTTGTTTTATTTGAATTGCACTATGTGATCTAATATAATCGATTTTGATCCGGCTTAGCGCACACTCCCTTAGAACAGGATAATGAATCGCTATTAGACAGTACAGGTGTTACCTAAATATGAAGTATACTAATTAAATTTTTCGGAATATCCCAGGGTAAGTAGGTCGTCGGCATCCAAATTCTCAACAACCATCGATTACATAGTACTGTCCACTAGCTCGCCTTATAGTCGAGCCCCTGAACCAGACCATAGGCCGTTCGACGATACTACATATCGAACACTCCCAATTATCAAATACCTCTTTACCCCATCCTACCGCCTACTCGTTATGCCTGACTAAGCTTTCCTGGCACTTTTGCCTATTCTAACAATTGCCAATGCATACAACGACTGTCGAATGGGGTGGTCTGCGCTAGGCCATAATCACAATCAACCATGATGACATCTTACTCTCTCTTAGTTTGAAATATAGCCTTAAACCATTGCACTATTTAGCTAATAAGGTAGAATCCCTGGCTGGTATTTGCACCAATAGCAAAACTGGCACACAAAGTGTGAAATACCTATATTATAATTATTTAGCAGCAGTTAATCACTAAAATATATACGCAGTGTTACGCTCTAGTCCGCAATGCAGATATTATATAGCCATACCTTCAGAGTAGGGCAGTCGTTTTTTATGTATCCTATATATCTGATTTGTTTAATATTCACTGTAGGATCAGCAGTCGGGTGAGATTTCTAATATGAATATATAAAATGGGATTGGATGCAGGGATCCAGCATTTTATTTTTTAAAAAAAAAACAGGCAAGGCATATAAGGGAATCCTTTAAGACCTATTCATGCCCATCTAGAATGCACATATTGTTTAAATCAGGTCAATTAGGTACTATCCTGTCCTGACCTCAACACCTATAGTAGTCGATTTTGGCTATATTGCACATTTTTTCGACTACCGTGATCTACTATTTTACTCTGTAAGTTACCCAAATCGGTAGTATGTTGGTCTGAGTTATTGGTCTGGTAATAGTTGATATATTTGATCATTCATCTATCCAACGCCAATTAATAGAAGCTAATGAGTAATTTTACTCCAAAATCTATTCGAAGCGGCCTATTTTCTTATAGGCCGCGCTCTTAGTAATGGGGGATGGAATGGTGCTAAACTGGTAGTGCAGTCTAGATAGGCACACCGCATAAGGAGTAGTAACATAGTATCGTCAAATACAATTATCGGATTCCCACCCCCACATGCAAAACCCACTGTACACCCATATTGAAGAGGTTTCTACATACAGATCAACCAAAACAAATGATCGGTTCCATTGGATTTAAAAATAATGTATGTGGGTCTTGAGAAATAGTGGCTGAAAACGAGATTGGGTTGGGACACGGACCTAAGCCAAAGTTAGCCTAAAACCTGTGGTGTCGGTAACTCAGGCGTACCATTGGGCGAAGATACTCAAAGAGTTAAGCACATTAGTCTAGACTAGTGTTTGCCCCTGATGTATACTCCCAATCCAATCCGATACTTAAAGGCACATAAGCCATGGCCGGTCAATCTTGGGGAGCCTTATTAGAGATGCAACGTAATCAAGCTCAGTGGGATTGAATAATGTATATAAGTACAGGAGGCCGTGCCATTGAAGAATAGCCGTGTATTATTACGAAGAAGCTACACTTTAGCAACTCCAACCAGACTCGACTGGCCTAGTCGGTGGTATTGTTTCGCTCCCTATATAATTGGCAAGGTTGATGGTGGACTGGTGATTCTTGCCCCGCGGCACACGGTGTATGGTATTCCAGGGGCAGCTTGGATGGGGGGGGGCAGTCTAAGCTCGGGAACGCACGGGGAGTAGGAATCTCAGGTCAAACAATGCCGAACTCTGCAGTAGATTTTACTCAGCGCAAGTAAGCAGCCACACGCATGGCTGCACCCAACATCGACCCCCTCGCTCTCCTGGCCATTTGACTATTTTTTGCATGTCATTTTCCGTAGCTCGGCCTCCGGCCCTCCCCACAGGGATATTATTTATATAGGTTTTATTCTACTTCTCGTGGTTGGGTAATCGTCAGATCTCAGGCGTTGGCACTACCGATAAGTCGATTTTATCTTATTATAGTACACGGCGCCGCTGACGCACTCTCTTTCTCTCCCACTTAGCTATTTAGTCACTCTCGCAGTATTCCCATCACGATTATCTTTCCACGCTTCCTTCCATGATGTAGCGGGGAACCACGGCTTTGAACTCCAATAATGGATTTTTACATAATTGCATCAATTCAATTTATTGATTAATATCGACTAAACTAATCCTCAAATTGATACAGGAGTTTTAAACCAGACACTTGTTCGACTGTTCTGCTCAGTTGGCGTATCATTAAGGCATTTGGTAACCAGTCATTTTTAGTATATCTGCTAAGTCATGTGGCTCTACAATAACCATAGCCAAGTCACTTTCCCTCCGTCTCTCTCCCCCCCTCGTTCTCTGGAGAGGGGACACGTCGGTACTGAATTGAGTAAGTCAGTATAGTCAACCTCGCATGGATTCATTCCATACCTTTCAGTCGCACCACCACGCCTCCTTATCTCCATATCGAATACTTATATTACTCATAATGAATACACCCCATATTTGGCTCGGCATCACCCCCGTACGAAACCTTCTCCAACTACCGCCAATGCTGGTCAATTGTGCCGCCGGGCCACAGGCACCGACCGAGTTGCCGTGCCAGAGCCTGTTACGGGTCACATCAAGGGGTTCCCAGCACTGTATTGGCTTACATGTAGGCAAGGCGGGAATGGTGCCCCTGGTTGAGCGAAGGTTGCCGGCTTAAGAAAACCAGCTGGGTTGCATCCCAGGGTTGGCCATTTCTACATGATCAGTATCTCTCGCTTTCCGGCACAGTTTGGCTTCCCCTCTTTTCTTCTCTACTATTCAACATATTACTACTCCATTTTTTACTATCCATTGAACTGTCTATCCAAAACGCGTACCCTTCTATCCAACTACATTGCTGAGCGTGGTTGTGGTTTTATCATCGGATTTTTTCGGCTATTTTCTAAACACGGAGCCTCAAACCATTTTGTCAATGATTGGATATTGAGAAGGTTAATTCGGTGGCGTTTTTTCGGGTATTTATTGTTTCGCCCAATTGCTCTATATCTACTACAGCTATTTCCGATATAATCACTCTGACCACACCAGCTATCCTGCGCCTAGACCATTTGACTATCAGGTTATCGGCTAGGCCGTGCTGTTATACTGCTGAAACTATATTATACTTTATTACTCCTCCCCCCGGCAAAACCAATCCTCGCCCGATACCATCCTAGGCTAACTTCGGACCTTCTAACCAACATGAGGTCGGGATTTTTGTCCCTCTTCACTCTCTACTTGGTCCTAGTGAGCCAGCTGGCATTTGTCCGCTCGGATGACTTTGAAATAAATCTCAGTCAACGGCTCGTCCGGGTGGTCAACGGTATTTGGCAATTCAAGACCGACTTTTCCCCTTTAGAAGCCCCTAGCGTTATCGGTATTCCGACAACCCCACAACTAGGCAACGATCATACTGTTGAGGTAGGATATTGCGATTCATTCCATTCAATGCGCGTATTCACAACCAACAGTCGGCTCATTGCTCACCTCGTATACGCCCCAACAGTTTTATTTTGGGGCGGAATTAGGGGACCGAGCGAATTCGAAGCTCTGGGCTGCCGGAAACCCAATATAAGCTTTGGATTTAATCTACTCGATTTAGTCATCTCCTTACCCCCTTGCCTTGTCATATTTTTCCTACCCTGCTATATATTGTGTATTACTAATAATGACTCGTGCGGTCCGTTATAGGGTATGTTGTATATCCACGAGTCTACGTGCGGCACAACTAACCACTACCTCCAGGATAGTAACTTAGACGCCATCATCAATCAGCCCAAGATTGCCATCATTCCCTATGACCATAACTGCACCTTCTTCGCGACGCTCACCAACCAGCTACCCCATCGAACGGTGGGCATCATTACGTACCACGAGCCCCATAATAATGTCAACATCACCGAAGACACCGGATGGGTCATGAGTGAACTGGGTCCTGAAACCGAAGAGTACGCCCAATTGGCCGCCATTCAGCCGCACATTCCCGCAGTGGCAATCGGGACCGAAACGGCCCGGGAATTGGTGAATCGGGTGCATAACGCCAATATGGGTATAGACCATTATTCGGAGGTAACTCATCAGATGATAGCCCCTGGCACTTATCGCTCCCGACGTGAACCGGTGATTAAGGTGTTTATGGTGATGGGTGTGTCGAGGGTTCAACCAGGGAGTCGACTATGGGGGCTGGCGGTGTTGGGGTGTGCGGCGATTGGCTTGGTGGCCTTTATTGTGAGCGGTAAGTACGGCTTAGTTTATGGCTTTGATGGTGAATACTAACTGGGGTCGATTATATGAAACATGGCTATTTCTAATTTAGATTGTAATACGTCTTGCCCCCTTTTTAACTAGCATTTTTTTTTAAAAAAAAAAGCCGTCGACTACGTTAACTAACTCGCATTATCCATATTTGAATATCCCCTCGACGTAGGCCACGCCAAGCGAGTGTATATCCGCTACTTTAAGCGGCACGTTGATCGCTGGCTTGGGGGTTACGCATGGTACCGACGCCGGTATATGGTGGACGAATCCGAGTCCGCCGCCCGTAATTTAGAGGATGCGATTTACCAAGCCATCGGAATTAATCAATCCCATCGCCGTTCTCCCCCGCCAGGCGGGGCCGGATCTGGAGGAACAGTAGCCGACCGGGGCGGCCAGAAGCCCCTCTCATCGCAATATCTAGCCCTGTACCCGGTCTACACTCTGACTAACTACGACATCAAAATGTTCAAACATGGGTCCAAGCCCCTGCTGGGCCGGGAACACACACCCTCCCAACTTTGGGAAAAATGCCTCTATTACAAGGATGAAGGAGAGGGTGCTGATGACTCGGATACTTCCAGCGATGCGCCGCCTGTGGAAGGGTTTGGGGGTGAGAAACGGGATCCTTCGCGGGTGGGTACTTACCAGCAGCTTCTGAAACGGTTTTCGACATCGCTGACCACGTCCCGCCGAACCCTCGGGCCGGACGAATTCCCAAGACCCCGCCTAGGTAATCATCCACTGCTAGATGGAGCTACCAGCGACATTAGCACAGACTATTCCGTCGGTCTAGGTACTCCCAACTACCGCCCATCATCGCTCGGCTCGGCTCGCTCGTTGTTGGCGACATCAGGCCAGACCTCCAGTTGGAACACCAGTCAGACTGAAGTGTCGAAAACCAGCACATCGATGGGTGCCTTGCCCACTTGCCTTGATCCGCCCCAAGAGGTGTATAGTCCAACCACTTTTCAACCGGCCGACCTGCCCACCAAACATCGTCCCCCTTCGACGACCAGCATGGATAGGGGAGTTGGTAAGCGGAGCGAATATTTAGACGGACCACGCCTATCTAAATATAAATCCTCTGCCATCCCTGACGCCTTGTATGATGCCGCACCCGCCGTACCTCTCAAAGAGTATTCTGCTCATTCGTCGTGCCCTACGCTACCCATGATCTCCCCCTCCCCGCGGTCCCCTTCCTTGCTGCTACCCCCGGAAATCGGAGCCATTTGCATGCCGGATTCGGAACCCATTAACCCTACGGAAAAGTTTGGGTTTTTTTTATGTGACTGTTCCATATGTTTAGACGATTTCGTCGTAGGTGCCCAAGTGCGTGTGCTCCCCTGCCGGCATTATTTCCATAGCGCGTGCATTGATTCTTGGTTAACTCGTAAATCTGCACATTGCCCGCTCTGCAAGTTCAACTGTAAGCCGGGGGCGGCCAACGACGAGCCTGGACCCGATGCTACTTCTGATTCTCCTAATGTTTAGTAGTACGCCGAGGGTTTTCATGCGAATAGTGGTGATAGCGCCCAAGAGGGAGAATGCCCTCGGCCTTTTCATAGCATGCAGTATTACCCCCACTTGCACCATCACCAATCTAGGCCTTTCTTTTGCGAACCTGCTTTTCCTCTACCCCTTCCGCCCAATCTATTACTTGGATGAACCTATCTTATACAATACATGGCCTAGCTTTTATCGAACCCTCATTATTCAACCCAAAAATAGACTTGCAACATTACTATTTACTCAATCTCTCGGCTATTATATGTACCAGTGTGATTAGGACCATCTAGCCAGTTCTGATCAATGCAATAAATAATACGCTCACTCATTTGGAATAAGTGGTTAGCCTTAATTATAACTATGTATTTATGATTGTGGCTCAGTCCCCTTTCTGACAGGGCGTAATTGGACCATTCGGCTGCCAATTCCGATCAAACTCAAATGGTAGTTCCCCCTCTCCACGGCCAAAATGTGTATATATTCCTAATCTCGGTCACCTATTATATGCCGAACAAATCGCCTTTAATTCTGCTTTACCCGGTCGGCCGGTGGGAAGGACCAGGGTACGAAGCGGGCGGTGGTCCGCTGATATTCTCTATAGAGCGGGTATTTGGAGGCAGTTATATTCTCCGTGAGAGTGGTTGAGCCCTGAAACAGCAGCGTTAGGGCTAAAGCGGGAGCATAGACCCAGGGCTTGACAAAAGGGGGGATAGCGGTGCTATCCAAACCTTGGCTAGCACCCTTCACAAAGAGGGTTAGGACCCACCAGAGGCTCATTTCGCACATAAAATTGGGATGGCGGGATAACCTGAAGAGGCCCCGGGTAAGAAACCCATTTTCGAGGTCAGTAACCAGGCCTTGGGGGGAATGCGGGGGTAGAGACTTGCGGACGGTCCAGTGGTGCTTGGCCTGATGAAAGTCCCACTGTTGTTGGTCAGCGATCGTCTCTCCCAACAACAGGAGTAGCCACAGACCAGTCCCCAGGGCGTCCCAACGGTTCAGGGTTGCTACACCCGTTCCGGTCTGAGTCTCGATTAACCACACCAAGTAAACGGGTAGGGTAAGGGCAAGAAGCAGCACATTCTGAATAAGGGCGATGAACCCCAAATTGAACAGCTCCCAGGCCAGGAGTTGTAGCCCACGACTGGGAATGCAGCGGAAGGTCTCCTGAACGTAGGCCCAGCGGTAGTCTTCGCCCGACCATTCGTAACCGCCCTTACGGTAGAAATTGTAGGTAAGCCGGAGGGTCCACATGGTAATGAGCATGGCCAGGAGGCTCAGGCGGGGAGATGGCAGGCCAGCGGACGACTCGCCAAAACCCAAAAGGATTAGAACAGCATAGTAGGCAGGCAGAATAGACCAGAGACGGTCCACAAAGGAGTAGTTGCGGAATAGGACTGAGGGAAGCCAACAGAGACCCAAGGTACTCACGGCACAGCTCCAAAGGAGGGCGTGGAGAGGGTTGTCCTGGCTCCCCAAGGTCCATGGGTTTATCCCGGTTCCTATGAAAGCGGTGGGCCAGAAAGAGGGCATAGTAAATAATAAGTATGATAATAATAATACTAATAGTAGAAAGTGGGCAATGGGTTCGTGAACCTTGGGTAGGTTTCGAAGGGTAAAGGGGGGAGATATCTCCAGGCTTTATAATCAAATCATTGAACAATGAACCAATTCGTGACGAGAGAGTGACTCCGTTATTCCCAAACTGCATGAGTCTGTTTGGGGGGTGATGATTGAGTCGAGTTAGCCAACCCCCCGATGTGCAGGAATACCCGATTTACCCGTTGGGTTCGATATGCGGAATAGCCGGCGGGGGCTTTTTGCTGGCCGGGCCCGGTATCCCGTGGGCCTGACACTGGATCGAGTACGAGTTCGATTCCGACAACCCCTTTCGAGCCATCCTGGCTGGGCTATTCGAGTGATACGGACAGTGAACATGCCTGCAGCCAGGCCCTGGTTTGAAACTCAGTGAGCGGGCTGATTGGTCTGCAGGGCACCCTGGTTATTTCATACAGGCGGCCGCCTGTCCTTTCTCTCCCCGTTCCTATATTCACATTGGTGATGGTTATAGGCTATATGCCAACCACACCTACATACACATACGCATAAGCATATACTCACACTCCTGGTCGGTTCTCGAGGATTGTCCATAATTCACCTAGACTACCTGCCACTCTCAGGCCACGATACAACCTTGTCTTCACCGCTGGCTCATCCCGAAAGTAAATTCCCTCTCTTTCTCTTTCATCTCCCGACTCGGACCTATTTTGTCTCTAGCTGACTGCATTCAAGTCAATCCAGCGTCTATTGCATTTCCCGTTTTTCTTTCCTTCGAAGGCCCATTGCTTCATCTCCGCTCAAGTCGGCCGGCTGGCTGTCCTACCCGACCCCTCGAGTTTTCCCTCCTTTTTTATATACCTTAATTTTAGCCGACTGTTTATTTTACTCAGGTACGACTATTTATCTGCTCAGCGACCTTATTGGACCTGCGATTCCAACCCCCGGCCGACCCTCGAAATTCCCAATCGGCTCATTCGCAGCTCACCCCTATAAACGCCCACCCAGTAACCCCTATCTCTATCTATCCACCTACTAATTACATTGCTCGTATTCTATCAATTTGTCTGCCCCTTACTTCTAGTATATATATTCCCCCATCCTAGTGCTGTTTCCCCGCCTCACTCTATTTCAAGTATTCCACCATGGGTGAAGACTCAGCCTCGGGCGGTCTGGCTACACTCGCCAGTACTGACCCCCTTGCCCCGGGTTCGGCCACCTCCGGCCTGCCCCTCTACGATCATAACCTTGTGAAGGAGTATATCCTGAACATTTTACCGCTTCTTCTTGGATCCACCGACCCCCAAGAAGTCAGTGCTATCCAAGAACTGTTCCAATTCCCCGATGTAGGTGAGAAATGCCGCCGCTTCGCCAATGATCCTCAGACTCCCGTGCTCTACGTTCTTAAGGAAATTGCCGATGCGTTTCCCGACGGTGATTCGGGCCTGGATGACTCGGCCGTGGCCCCCGAAGTGGCCGGCCCCTGCATCGCCTACAACATCTCGCACGACCTGACCTACCGCCCCAATCACGTGGGGTCGTTGGCCCTAATCAAACGTGCTTCGGTGCTTGATGCTGGCCAGCCCATATCCCATCAAATCCAGGTCATGAATTTGCCTGGTCCTGCGTCCCACCGCGAAACGGCCGGGGTCGCCAACGGGGCCACCAGTGTTCTTGCGAACCCCTACGAGGCGTTGCACGCCTATATCCACCATGCCGTGGGCCCCTATTTCAACGCTTTCGTCGCGGCCAAGCAAAAGAGTGCCGAGACCCAGGGCCAGACCAGCTACGTGGCTAAGCGTGACGAGAAGGATGCCAAAACCGGTATCCCCATGGCCAAGAAGAAGATTGCTGAATTGGAGCTGTCCCTTCTCCACCTGCAGCAAAACGTGGAGATCCCCGAAGTGTCCCTCACAATCCACCCCGTGGTGGCCCGCGCCGTGGAGAAGGCCCGCGAGCTGCACCAGCGCGTGTCCGTCGACGACGTTGATTCCGGTCTTCTCGGCGACTCCCAGTTTCTGAACCGCCTGCAGGGTGATGTCAACGGCTGGATCAAGGAGATCCAGAAGGTTACCAAACTGTCCCGCGACCCCGCCAGCGGGACGGCCAGTCAGGAAATTAACTTCTGGCTCAGCATGGAGCGTGCCCTGGAGAAGATTGACGAGCAGCTCAAGAGTGACGAGATTGTCCTAACCCTGGACATTCTCAAGCATGCCAAACGGTTCCACGCCACCGTCAGTTTCATTGCCGACACCGGTCTTAATGAAGGCATGGATAAGGTGGCCAAGTACAACCAGCTGATGAAGGACTTCCCCCTCGATGAGCTGCTGGCCGCCACCGACGTGGAGAAGATCCGGGACGCACTGCACCTTATCTTCAACCACCTTAACAAGAAATTGAAGCTGTCCCCCTATCCCGTGCGCCGTGCTCTACCCCTGGTGGAGGCGATTTCCCGGGACCTGAACGACCAACTTCTCAAGGTGCTGGGAAGCCGGCGCCTCATGTCCGTTGAGTATGGTGAATTTGAGCGAGTAGCCGCTGGTACGGAACAGGTGTTCTTGACCTGGGACGACCAGATCAAGGAATTCACCAATGTGGCCCGTGAAGTAACGCGTAAGCGTCAGGAGCGGTTCCTGCCCATTAAAATCCATCCCGCCCACGCATCCCTCCAGGAGCGCTTCACCTTCATCCGCCAGTTCCGTCTGCAGCACGAGCAGCTTCACACAACCATTGTCAAGGTCATGCAGTCGTCCGCCCTCGACTACGCCCCGATGGTGGTGGAAGGTGTTGAAGAAACCCCCACTGACGCTGCCGCCGTAGCTACCGAAATCGACTCCATCGAAGAGGTTCGCCTGGCCTACGAGAGCGTCAAGAACATCGACGTGCTTGACGTAAGTCCAGAGGGCACTGATCTATGGGTGAGTGCCGAGACCAAGTACAACGAGCGCGTCGCCCGAGTGGAAAACCAGATCATCTCCCGTCTTCGTGATCGATTGGCCATGGCCCGTAATGCCAACGAGATGTTCCGGGTGTTTTCCAAATTCAACGCCCTTTTTGTGCGCCCCAAGATCCGTGGCGCCATCCAGGAGTATCAGGCCCAACTTATTGAGAATGTCAAGGACGATATTCGGAAGCTCCATGACAAGTTCAAGCAGCAGTACCGCCACTCCGAGGCCTACCACATGAGTCAATTGCGGGACATCCCCCCGGTGTCTGGGGCTATTATCTGGGCCCGTCAAATTGAACGCCAACTGGCCACCTACATGCGTCGCGTCGAGGATGTCCTGGGCCGTGGGTGGGAGATGTACGCAGAGGGCCAGAAATTACAATCCGATAGCGTGAGTTTCCGCAAAAAGTTAGATACGCGTCAAATCTTTGACGCCTGGTTCCACGACGTGTCCAAGAAGGAGCTTTCCGTTTCGGGACGTATCTTTAACATCACTCGTAACCGCGCCCAGGGTAATTCCCTCCAACTGAGCATCAATTTTGACGCACAGGTGATTACCCTATTCAAGGAGGTTCGAAACCTGCTCTGGCTAGGGTTCCAGGTCCCCCATACCATTACCAACATCGCCAAGGACGCTAAGCGGGTCTACCCTTTCGCAGTATCGTTAATCGAAACTACCCGCACCTACCGCCAGACCATCCACAAGATCCAGCGCCACCCCGAGATTGCGTCATTGGCCTCGGGCTACATTAACGATGTCCACCAGCTAATTACTCGGGCCATCAATCTGCGCTGGGACTACTTTGTCAACTCCTTTGACCCCCAGGCCCACGCCTCCCACCTTACCGGCGGGAACTATCCCGCCGCCTACAGCCGCCTCTCCCTAGGCACCTTGGATGTGAGTGAAAACGAACACGTAGTGTTCGTGCGCGAGTTTGCCCAAGTAGTGGGCCGCTTCCAAGAAAAGACCGAGGCATTGATCACTATTTACGCCGACATTGCGACGGCCCTGCAGGAGATTGCCACTTGTTCCTACGACCGCTCAACCTTAGAGACCATTTTACTACGCGTCCAGAAACTCATTGATCGACTGAACTTGGAGAGTTTCGCCAATTTGCCGGCCTGGGTTCAGCAGTTGGACAGTCGTCTGGAAGACGTACTGGTTAGTCGACTCCGTACGGCTGCGCAGATTTGGACGAGTACCTTCACGGCTGACCTGTCGGATTCGGCCACTGGTCGCGGGAACTCCTCTGGGCTGTCAAGCTACGATACCAAGTCCCGGCGCAAGCGTAAGATGGGCTCCCACTACGGCGAGCCCGTGGACCCGGATTCCGACGATGGTGAGGATGGTGCCCCCGCGGCAGTTGAGGTGCAGCGTCCCAAACTGTCCTCCTCTGTACACGAGATTCGCATCCGTAACCAGGTCATGTTCCTGGATCCCCCCCTGGAGCACGCCCGCACCCGCTGGTACAGCCAGCTTCACGAGTGGCTAGCTATTGTGTGCCACCTGCCTCGCATCCAGAGCTCCCGTTACGAAATCGGCCTCAATGTGGGACCCCATCGAGCGGACGAGAACCTGACCTACGTCAGCCTATTAGCCCGTCTGAGCGACGACGCCTTACTTCGTGCCTACGAGGTCATTGAAAACAAGATGCGTGAAGTCGGCGACTATGTGCGTCTCTGGCTGCAGTACCAGAGCCTTTGGGATCTGGAGACCGATTATATCTACACCCGCCTGGCCGATGACCTGGTCAAGTGGCAGCAGATCCTGACCGAGATCAAGACCGCCCGCGGTACCTTTGATAACTCCGACACTGACAAGGCCTTTGGGCCTATAGTGATTGACTACGAGCAAGTTCAAAGTAAAGTGAACGCCAAGTACGATGCCTGGCAGCGTGAAATCCTAAACAAGTTTGGACTGCGACTGGGCCAGGCCATGCGTGACTTCCACGCCGCGGTAGCCAAGGCCCGGGGTGACCTGGAGCAGCACTCTGTGGATACCTCCACTACCACTGAGGCGGTAACCTTCATCACCTTTATCCAGGAACTCAAGCGTCGTGTAAGTCAATGGAAGGTGGACGTGGCCACCTATCGCCAGGGCCAAAAGGCCCTGGAGCGCCAGCGCTACCAATTCCCCGCCGACTGGCTTTACATGGACCAGGTGGACGGTGAGTGGGGTGCCTTCAACGAAATTTTGAGCCGCAAGAACAACACCATCCAGGAGCAAATTTCGGGCCTTCAGCTCAAGATTGTGGCCGAGGACAAGGCCATTGAGCAGCGGATCCGGGACATCGTGGGCGAATGGGAGCAGAATAAGCCAGTCCAGGGCGACATTAAGCCCGATATTGCCACCAATACCCTGAACATCTATGAAGGCCGGGTGACCCGCCTCAAGGACGAGTACGACCAGGTGTGCCGTGCCAAGGAAGCCCTAGACCTTGAACTGACCACCAACGACCGACTGGAACCGGTGCTTGAAGAATTGCGTGACCTCAAGTCGGTATGGGCCGCCTTGGCCACCGTATGGAAGTCCATCTACGAAATTAAAGATACCCCTTGGTCAACTACGGTGCCCCGTAAGATCCGCCAGCAACTCGACGCACTGGTCCAGTCCACCAAGGAGATGCCCAACCGCATGCGTCAGTACGCCGCTTTCGAATATATCCAGGACACCCTCCGCCAGTACCTTCGAGTCAACCCGCTCCTAGCCGACCTCAAGTCCGATGCCCTACGCGAGCGCCATTGGCGCCAGCTCTTTAAGTCCCTCCGCATAGACGGCCGCTTGCTTCTGTCCGAAATGACGCTAGGCCAGCTTTGGGATTTTGACCTTCGCCGTAACGAGTCCCTGGTGCGCGAGGTGATCACGGTGGCCCAGGGCGAAATGGCCCTTGAGGAGTTCCTCAAGCAGGTCCGCGAAACCTGGACCAACTACGTTCTCGACCTGGTTAACTACCAAAACAAGTGCCGGTTGATCAAGGGGTGGGACGATCTGTTTACCAAATGTAGTGAAAACCTGAGTGCCTTGACCGCCATGAAGGCATCCCCGTATTACAAGGTCTTCGAGGACGAAGCATCCGGCTGGGAAGATAAATTGAACCGGATCCACGTCCTGTTCGATGTGTGGATCGATGTCCAGCGCCAGTGGGTCTACCTGGAGGGTATTTTCTCGGGCAGCGCCGATATTAAGCACCTCCTACCCGTCGAAACCGCCCGTTTCCAGAACATCAACTCCGAGTTCTTGGCCGTAATGAAAAAGGTGTATAAGTCGCCCTTCGTCTTGGATGTACTGAATATCGCCAATATCCAGAAGTCCCTGGAACGTTTGGCCGATTTGCTCAGCAAAATCCAAAAGGCATTGGGTGAATACTTGGAGCGCGAACGCTCTTCGTTCCCGCGGTTCTACTTCGTCGGTGACGAGGATCTGCTGGAAATTATCGGTAACAGTAAGGAAGTGACTCGTATCCAGAAACACTTCAAGAAGATGTTTGCTGGCTTGTCCTATATTATCCTGAACGACGATAACACCATCATCGAGGGTATGACCTCCCGTGAGGGTGAGTCAGTGAGATTCAAGAACCCCATTTCGTTAGTTCAGCACCCTAAGATCAACGACTGGTTAACCCTTCTCGAGCGTGAAATGAAGGTGACCCTGGCCGAATTGTTGACCGAAGCTGTTAGCAGCCTGCAGATTGTGTTCGCTGGGGATACTCTTAACCAGGCCGAGTTCCTGGATTGGATCAATCAGTACCCCGCCCAGCTGGTGGTCCTAAGTGCCCAAGTCATTTGGTCCCAACATGTGGAAAAGGCCCTGGCGGCAGCAGCCGAGGGCGCTAGTGGAAACCCGCTCAAAGACTCACTGCAAACTGTGGAGCGTGGCCTTAACGTGCTGGCCGACGCGGTACTAAGCGAACTGCAGCCCATCGAGCGCCGCAAGTGTGAACACTTGATTACCGAACTGGTGCACCAGCGTGACGTGATTCGACAGCTTATATCCAAGCAGGTTGCTTCCCCTAAGGACTTCGCCTGGCTCTACCAAATGCGGTTCTACTTCAACGTAGGCACCGCCAACCCATTGGAGCGTCTGGTGATTCGTATGGCCAACGCCTCCTTCTTCTACGGTTACGAATACCTAGGTGTACCCGACCGTCTGGTACAAACCCCGCTGACCGATCGATGCTATCTCACGCTAACCCAGGCCCTCGAGGGCCGCTTGGGTGGCTCGCCCTTTGGACCAGCCGGTACCGGTAAAACCGAATCCGTCAAGGCACTCGGTTGCCAACTGGGCCGGTTTGTGCTGGTCTTTTGCTGTGACGAAAACTTCGACTTCCAGGCCATGGGCCGTATCTTCATCGGTCTCTCCCAGGTTGGTGCCTGGGGCTGTTTCGACGAATTCAATCGACTCGAAGAGCGTATTCTCAGTGCGGTCAGTCAACAGATTCAGACCATCCAGCTTGGCTTACGGGCTATTCAGACCAACCCCAAAGCTGAAGTGGAGATCGTGGGCAAGAGCGTGTGTGTCAACTCCGACACTGGTGTGTTTATTACCATGAATCCCGGGTACGCTGGCCGGTCCAACCTACCGGACAATTTGAAGAAGCTGTTCCGTAGCATCGCCATGACCAAGCCCGATCGTGAACTGATTGCCCAGGTCATGCTGTATTCGCAAGGCTTCCGAACCGCCGAGTTGTTGGCCTCCAAGGTCGTACCCCTCTTTAACCTCTGTGCTGAACAATTGTCCCCCCAGCCCCATTACGATTTCGGTCTACGTGCCCTGAAATCGGTGCTGGTGAGCGCCGGTAATTTAAAGCGCGATAAACTGCAGTCGATCCGTGACCTTCTCACAGAAAACGAAGAAGCACCCCAAAGCCCGACCAGCCCCACGGCAGCCGCTGGGGGACTGATTACTGAGGGTCTACCTGAACAAGAAATTCTGATCCAGAGTGTACGTGAAACTTTGGTTCCCAAGCTGGTGGCTGATGACATTCCCCTGCTCACCAGCCTGCTCGCTGACGTGTTCCCGGGTGTCGAGTACCAGCCCGTCAGCCTCGATAAACTACGGACCGCACTGGCCCAGGTATGCCGCGACAAGAACCTGGTGGCCGGTACCATGTGGCTCGAAAAGGTGGTCCAACTCTACCAAATCCAGAATATTCATCACGGCCTCATGATGGTGGGTCCTTCGGGAAGTGGTAAATCCCTGGCATGGCAGGTTCTCCTGGCTGCTCTGGAGATAGTCGAAGGCCAGGAGGGCATTTCCTATGTTATTGACCCCAAGGCCATTTCCAAGGATGATTTGTACGGTACCTTGGATCCTACTACCCGTGAATGGACGGACGGCCTTTTCACCCATATCCTGCGTAAGATCGTCGACAACGTACGCGGTGAAAACACCAAACGGCACTGGATTATTTTCGACGGTGATGTGGACCCTGAATGGGTGGAGAATTTGAACTCCGTCCTGGATGACAATCGTCTGCTGACACTGCCCAACGGTGAACGTCTGGGCCTGCCCCCCAACGTGCGTATTATGTTTGAAGTGGAAACACTACGGTACGCCACCCTGGCTACCGTTAGTCGCTGTGGTATGGTCTGGTTTAGTGAAGAAGTTGTCACGCTTGAAATGACCTGCCAACACTACTTGCAAACCCTCCGCCAACAGCCCCTGGAGGATGTCGACGAGGGTATTTCGGCTACACGTCGATCGGCGGCCGCCCAAACCGCAACTGATCCGGATGATGCCGCCCAGTCCCCTATTTTGGTCACCCAGCAGACCTGCGCCGCTTGCCTAGCCCCCTTCTTCGAACCGGGTAATCTGGTGGGTAAGGCTCTGGACTACTCCCGCGAGCAAATCCGCCATATTATGGACTTTACGCCCACTCGCGCGCTGCATACCCTGTTTTCCTTGCTTAACAAGTCTATTCGCAATACTTTGGAGTACAACACCCAACATTCGGACTTCCCCCTGTCCCCTGATCAGACTGAGAGCTACATGACCAAACGTCTTGTTTACGGTATCATTTGGAGTTTCGCCGGTGATGCCTCGCTGGACATGCGGGTCCAACTATCCGAATTCCTGCAGGGTATTACGACGGTCGAACTGCCCCCTCTAGGGAATGGACTATCCATCATTGACTACGACGTTCAGCTCCAGAGTGGTGATTGGCTGCCGTGGCAGTCCAAGGTCCCGGTGATTGAAATCGAAACCCACAAGGTGTCCGAGGCTGACGTGATCATTCCCACTGTCGACACGATCCGCCATGAGGATGTCCTGTACTCCTGGTTGTCCGAGCACAAGCCCCTCATTCTATGCGGTCCGCCCGGTTCGGGTAAGACCATGACTCTGTTCAGTGCCCTGCGTAAACTGCCCGACCTTGAGGTGGTTGGTCTCAATTTCTCGAGTGCCACTACCCCCGAACTGATCATGAAGACCTTTGAGCAGTACTGCGAGTACCGTAAGACGCCCAACGGAGTTATTCTATCCCCGCAGCTGATCGGCCGCTGGCTGGTCGTGTTCTGCGACGAAATCAATTTACCCGCCACCGACAAGTACGGCACCCAGCGGGTTATCTCGTTCCTCCGCGAGCTCATTGAATGCGGTGGGTACTGGCGGGCGTCAGATAAGCAATGGGTCAAGTTAGAGCGGATCCAGTTCGTGGGTGCGTGTAACCCGCCCACCGATCCCGGCCGAGTGCCCATGTCCCACCGGTTCTTGCGCCACGCCCCCCTGGTCATGGTCGACTACCCCGGTGAGATTTCGCTCAACCAAATTTACGGAACGTTCGCCCGTGCCATGCTCAAGGTGGTCCCCACGCTGCGGGCCTATGCCGAACCGCTTACCGCCGCCATGGTCGACCTTTACCTGGTCTCCCAGCGCCGGTTTACCCCCGATATCCAGGCCCATTATATTTACTCCCCGCGTGAGTTGACCCGCTGGATGCGCGGTATCTACGAGGCCATCAAACCCCTGGATGCTTTGCCCGTAGAGGGTCTGGTCCGCATTTGGGCCCATGAGGCTCTCCGCCTCTTCCAGGATCGTTTGGTCGATGAATCCGAACGCCGTTGGACTGACGAGCAAATCGACCAACTCGCTCTTAAACATTTCCCAACGATTGACCCCCAGGAAAGTCTACGCCGCCCCATTCTCTTCTCCAATTGGTTGTCGAAGCACTACATTCCCGTGGAGCGCGAAGAACTGCGCGATTACGCCAAGGCCAGACTCAAGGTTTTCTACGAAGAAGAGCTGGATGTACCTTTGGTGCTGTTCAACGATGTCCTGGACCATGTTCTCCGTATCGATCGGGTGTTCCGCCAGATGCAGGGACATTTATTGTTGATTGGTGTGAGTGGAAGCGGTAAAACTACCTTGTCCCGCTTCGTGGCCTGGATGAACGGCCTGACGGTGTTCCAGATTAAGGTCCATAACAAGTACTCAGGTGACGATTTCGATGAGGACCTGCGTATCGTGCTACGGCGGACGGGCTGTAAGGGTGAGAAGATATGTTTCATCATGGATGAGTCCAACGTGCTTGACTCCGGGTTCTTGGAACGCATGAATACGCTGCTGGCCAACGCTGAAGTACCCGGTCTGTTTGAAGGCGACGAGTATTCCTCTCTCATGACTCAGTGTAAGGAAGGCGCCCAGCGCGAGGGTCTGATGCTGGACTCGGGTGAGGAACTGTACAAGTGGTTCACCCAACAGGTCATGAAGAATCTTCACGTGGTGTTCACCATGAACCCTCCCGAAGGTGGCCTAGCCTCCCGCGCCGCCACCTCCCCCGCCCTGTTCAATCGTTGTGTCCTGGATTGGTTCGGTGATTGGTCGGACCAGGCCTTCTTCCAGGTGGGTAAAGAATTCACCCATACCCTTGACCTGGATCTCCCCAACTACGCCGCCCCTTCCGATTTCCCCCGCGTCTACCGCGATTTGGAGCTCCCGGCCCACCATCGGGATGCGATTATCAATGCCTTCGTCTATGTGCACATGTCGTTGTACGAAGTGAACGCCAAACTGAGCAAGCGCCAGGGTCGCCACAACTATGTGACCCCCCGCCACTACTTGGACTTTATCAACCACTATGTACGTTTGTTCAGTGAGAAGCGCGAAGAGCTCGAAGAGCAGCAGCGCCATCTTAACGTCGGTTTGGACAAGCTACACGACACTGTCAATAAGGTAGAGGAGCTCCGCCGTGGTTTGGCCCAAAAGAAGAATGAGCTCGCTGCCAAGGACGCCGAGGCGAATGAGAAGCTCAAGAAGATGGTGAATGACCAACAACAGGCCGAGCAAAAGAAGGTTTCCTCCATGCAGTACCAGCGCAAACTGGAGGAACAGAACCGGGTCATTGAGGAGCGCCGTCGACTCGTGATGCAGGATCTACAAAACGTGCAACCCGCGGTGGAAGAGGCCCAGCAGAGTGTCGGCAGTATTAAGAAACAACAGCTGACCGAAGTGCGTTCCATGGGTAATCCCCCGGTGGCCGTGAAACTGGCCATGGAGTCGGTGTGTACTCTGTTGGGCCACCGCATTGACAGCTGGAAGACCGTGCAGAGTATCATTCGACGGGACGACTTTATCGCCAGCATTGTGAACTACGACACGGCTCTACTGACTAAGGGTCTGCGCGACCGGATGCGGCAGGAGTATCTGCAGAACCCATCGTACAATTTCGAACAGGTCAACCGGGCCAGTAAGGCGTGCGGTCCCTTGGTCAAATGGGTGATTGCTCAAGTTAATTATTCCGAGATTCTCGACCGGGTGGGTCCCCTCCGCCAGGAGGTGGAAGACCTAGAGAAACAGGCCGAGGAGTCCCGAGTGGGTGCGGCCAACATGGAACAGATGGTCGAGGAACTGGAGCAGAGTATCGCGCAGTACAAGGAAGAGTACGCCCTCCTGATTAGTGAGACGCAGATGATCAAGACTGAAATGGAACGGGTCAAGTATAAGGTAGACCGCAGTGTGACTCTGCTTGCCAGTCTGTCTTCCGAAAAGGAACGTTGGGAGGCCGCCAGTGAGACCTTCGAGGTACAAATGGGCACCATTGTCGGCGACGTGCTGCTATCCTCGGCTTTCCTGGCCTACGGCGGTTACTTCGATCAGCAGTACCGTGAGATGCTCTTTAGTAAATGGAGCAGCCATCTGATGCGAGCCCAGATTCAATTTAAGCAGGAGATCTCCATCCCCGAGTATCTTTCTACTGCTGACGAACGCCTGGCCTGGCAGGCCAATGCCCTCCCGGCTGACGACCTGTGTATCGAGAACGCCATCATGTTGAATCGCTTCAACCGTTACCCGCTTATCATTGATCCTTCGGGCCAGGCTGCCGCCTTCTTGGCTAACCAGTATAAGGACCGCAAGATCACCGTAACCAGTTTCCTGGACACTGCCTTCCTCAAGAACCTGGAGAGTGCCCTGCGGTTCGGTAACCCGCTCCTGATTCAGGATGTCGAGAACCTGGACCCGATTCTCAACCCCGTGCTTAACAAGGAACTTCGTCGCACGGGTGGCCGTGTCCTCCTACGCTTGGGAGGCCAGGATATCGATTTCTCGCCGTCCTTCACGCTCTTCCTGTCCACCCGGGATCCGTCCGTTAACTTCGCCCCCGACATTTGCAGTCGAGTCACCTTCGTCAACTTCACGGTTACCCGGGGTAGTCTACAGAGCCAGTGCCTCAACCAGGTCCTCAAGGTCGAACGTCCCGATACCGATAAGAAGCGCACTGACCTGGTCAAACTGCAAGGCGAATTCCGCCTGCGTCTGCGCCACCTCGAGAAGTCCCTGCTGCAAGCGCTTAGCACATCGAAGGGTAACATTCTGGACGACGATAATGTCATCAGTACCCTGGAGACTCTGAAACGAGAGGCGGCCGAAGTGTCTCGCAAGGTGGAGGAGACAGACGTGGTCATGCAGGAGATTGAACATGTCCTGGGTACTTACACTCCACTGGCCCAGGCTTGTAGTGCCATTTTCTTCACCCTGGAACAACTGAGCTTGGTTCACCACTTTTACCAGTTCTCGCTCGATTTCTTCTACGAAATTTTCAACACCATTCTGTCGGAACAGAACCCCAATCTACGCAGTGTAACCGACCCCCTTGCTCGGTTGGAGATTCTCAACCGGGACTTGTTTAATGTGGCCTACCAGCGGGCCTCCTCCACTCTACTACACCAGGACCACCTAACCCTCTTGATGCTCCTGAGTCAGATCAAGTGGCGTGCCCTGGCCGATGCCAACGACTGCGGTGCCCCGGATGACAAGGAATACGAATTCCTCCTGGCGGGTGGTGATGTGGCCGCGCTTATGGGCCGTGCCGGCTCAGCGTACCAAGCTGCCGCTCAATTTAAACCTGAGAACCTGCCCGAGGCTGTGCGCCAGCACTTGGATGAAGAAGGAGTCGGCCAATTCCGCCAGCTTCTCACTCTACCCGTGTTCAACGGCCTGACTGACAATGTACGCGAACAACCCGAGGTTTGGGAGCAGTTCCTGCAGGCACCCAACGGCGAGACTCAAGTGCCCCCGTGTTTCCCATCGCCCGCGGCTGGTGAGCGGACTGGATCTGTTACGGACGCCTTCCGTCGCCTGATTCTGGTCAAATGCCTGCGACCCGACCGCATCTTACCCGCCGCCACTCGGCTGGTTGAGCAGCTCTTTGATGCGGACTTGGTGAACAACGCCGACATTGACCTGCGCCGCATCGTCCAACAGGAGGTGCGGGCCGGTACCCCTGTGGCCCTGTGTGCCGTTCCCGGGCATGATGCTAGTAACTTAGTGGAGAACCTGGCCCAGGAAACCGGCACAGTGTGTCTGTCTGTAGCCATGGGATCCATCGAAGGATTCACCCTGGCCGACCAGGCCATTGCCACGGCCGTCAAGACCGGTACCTGGGTACTGCTTAAGAATGTGCACCTGGCGTCCAACTGGCTCAGTAAATTGGAAAAGAAGCTGCATAGCCTGAAACCGAACCGCAACTTCCGCCTTTTCCTCACCATGGAAACCAACCCCAGCGTTCCTGTCAATCTGCTCCGCATGTCCCGTGTCCTAATGTTCGAACCCCCTCCGGGTATCAAGGCCAACCTCCTCCAGTCACTCAAGAGCATTCCAGCCAAGCGGTTCAGCGGTGGCCCCACGGAGCGTACTCGACTCTACTTCCTGCTGGCCTGGCTACATGCCGTGGTTCTCGAACGGTTGCGCTACGCCCCCCTGGGCTGGACCAAGGTATACGAGTTTAATGAAGCGGACCAGAGTTGCGGTCTGGCCACTATAGACCACTGGCTCGACGTGGTGGGTCACGGACGTGCCAATGTATCCCCCGACAAAATCCCGTGGGATGCCATCAAGACCCTGCTTACCCAGTCTGTGTACGGTGGTCGAATTGATAACGACTTTGATAAACAGCTTCTCGAATCCTTTGTCGAGTCACTCTTCAAGGCCCAGAGTTTCGACCTGGACTTCGCCCTAGTCCAGGACTCCGACTCGGCTGACGTGGCGATCCCCGAAGGCACCAAACCCGAGCATTTCCTGGCCTGGGTTCAGCAATTACCGGAACGGGAGCCCCCCACTTGGTTGGGTCTACCTAGTAACGCCGAGAAACTGCTGCTGATCGCTAAGGGCCATAGTCTGATGGGTAAGGTACGTAGGATGAAGAGTCTCACCGACGACGAAGAGGCGGTGTATACCCCCGGAGAGTCTGATGGAGGTGCTTCCGTCGACCCGAGTGCCGCTACGGCGTCCACCGATTCCGCGGGCGCCGCGACTCAGCCGGCCTGGATGCGTACGATTGCTAGCCTCACTGCCACCTGGCTTGATGTACTACCCGCGTCCGTTACCACCATGGTTAAGGACGTGGAACGGATGAAGAGTCCCCTGTTCCGGGTGTTTGCCCGTGAAAACCAAGTGGGCCGTTCGCTGCTCAATACCGTACGCCGCGACATGCAGGACCTGGTCCAGGTCTGTGCTGGAACCCTGAAACAAACCAACCACCTGCGATCCCTGTTGGACGACTTCAACAAGGGCACGATCCCGACCCATTGGCAGCGCTACAAGGTCCCGCAGACGTTCACCATGACCCAGTGGTTGGGCGACTTCCAGCAACGACTGACCCAGCTGGGCACCATTGCCCAGTGTGTCACGGCAGGCGGTGAACTCGACCGCCTGGCCATATGGTTCGGTGGTTTGTTCTACCCAGAGGCGTTTATTACCGCCACCCGCCAGGCTGTAGCCCAACGCATGGGCTGGTCCTTGGAACAGCTCCAAATGGTACTCGAACTGGGCCAGGGCTCGGTGCCGGGCAATGATATGGATGTGGACGGAGGCGCACCGGCCGAAGCAGACCTGGCGGCCTTCCGGGTCACTGGCCTGCGTATCGAAGGTGGTCATTTGGCCGAGGGCGGTAATTTAGAGCTCAGCCCCTCTGCCTCCAAACTACCCGTATCCCAAATTCGCTGGCTCAACAAATCTGACCCGGCTACCGCTGCTTTGGTCGATCCTAACCAACCAGGACGTGCTACCCTCCCTGTGTATCTCAATGCCGACCGACGTGAGCTACTCTTCTCTATTCCCGTACAGGTGCATGCCCAGGATACATTGAAAATGTCCCAGCGGGCTGTTGCTGTGGTGGCGGGCGTGTAATGCGCCAGGGTCGTGGCAAGACCAACCCTTAATTATTTTTTATTACCCAGTACCATTCTCTCCATTTATATCCCCCCCCATTTTCTCCACCCGATTCTCCGGGTAAGGCCTTTAGGATAACTAGGGGTATCAAGCCCGATCCTTTAGTGTTTTTATCCAATTACAATTACAAATATTACTATTGATATCCTATTATATATATAGCAATCCCCTTCATACCATCAGAATAAACATAATCTTCTGAAACATACTAAAGTAGTTACGTGATACTGACTACGGTTCGCCCACCCAGGTGAAAGCCCGTCAATATTAATTACGCCAATATAGCCTCCAACTCAGCCCACATAACCTATCTCTAATAAATTGTTGCCTAGCCTCCAATAGATGAAAAGATGATGTATTGTAAAACTTTGGGTGGAATGTCCTTGATCCAAAGGAAGCGGAGATAGTCCACCAGTATCGCTAATAGTAAAATATCCAATAAAGACCCTCTTCTTTGGCATTAACAGTGGTTGACAGCACGATAGAAATCAGCTGGTTGGAGTGGTATGAGGGGGGTTTTGTTTTTTTCATTGATAGAAAATTAAAAACCATATATGAAATGAAGAAAAAATATATAGATAAGGCACAAGGCAACCGATCAAAAGACCGAGTTAGACCTAATTTAGGCAAACAGACGCTTCTCGTATTGGAACAACGAGTGAACGCCTCCCTCCAACTGGGCAGCGGGACTGCGCTTTTCGAAGCGCACGGAACCCTGGTTGACGCCTTCGTGCAGTTTCTGAACGGACAGGACACCCATATCCTGGAGCGAGTGCTGGAGACCCAGGTGCAGGTAGGGCAGGAACTTGCGGATGGAGCCCTTATCGAGGACGGCGCCGGTGACGCCCTGGGCGACCTTGATGGTATCGGATTCGGAGTAGTAGCGGGCCTTGGAGCCGGAATCCCCGGCCTTGGTGTTCTGTTCCATGGCGTCGATGGAGCCCATGCCGCGGTACTTCTTGAGGCGCTTGCCTTCGTGGTAGAAGTAGGCCCCGGGGGATTCGGTGGTTCCGGCGAGAAGACTGCCCATCATGACGGCGCTAGCGCCGAGGGAAAGGGCCTTGGCGATGTGACCCACGTTGGAGATACCCCCGTCAGCAATAACGGGTACGCCGAAACGGGCGGCGAATTCGGCTACTTGGTAGACGGCGGTACCCTGGGGGCGGCCGACGGCCATGACCTCCTGGGTGATGCAGATACTACCGCTACCCATACCGACCCGCACACCGTCAGCTCCGGCCTCGATCAGCGAGGCGGCCTGTTCACGGGTCACCACATTACCGGCGATGACCTGCAGACGGTCGTCAGGGTAGGTGGCCTTAATGAACCGGATCATCTCCAGTTGGAAGACGGAGTCGCCCTGGGAGGAGTCCAGAATGACCACGTCGAGGCCGGCCTGGACCAGTTTGGCCAGACGGTCCTTGTCGTCGGGGCGGGTACCGACGGCGGCGGCGCACAGCAGTTGCTTGGAGACCACGGACTTGGAGGCCAACGGGTAAGACTGGTTCTTGAGCAAATCGGAGCGGGCGAGTAGGGAGACCAAGTTACCCTGGGCATCCACGATGGGTAGCTTGCCCTTCTTGCTGGCGCGCAGAATCTGGTTGGCCTCTTCGAGGGTCACGCCGGCCTTGGCGGTGACCAGGTCAGTGGTCATGACCTGCTCCAGAGGCAGAGAGTCGTCCTCGAGGAACTGGATGTCCCGAGCGGTGACAATACCCAGGAGTCGTCCGTGCAATTTCCCGGTATCGGTGATGGGGATACCGCAAAAGCCGAATTCGGCCTTGATGTCCTTGACGTCAGCCACACGGTGTTGAGGGGTCAGCACCACGGGTTCGGGGATAAAGCCGTTTTCGAACATCTTCACCTTGCGCACCATTTCGGCCTGTTCCTCGGCCGTGCAGTTGTTGTGCACCACGCCGATACCACCCAACAGAGCCATGGCGATGGCCATGTCGGACTCGGTGACGGTGTCCATGGGACTGGACATGAAGGGGGTCTTGAGAGTGATGCGCTTGGTAATGGGAGTGTCCAGCTGGACCTGGCCGGCCGGGAAACTAATGTGGCCGGGCAGGATCAAAAAGTCGCTGTAGGTGAGACCCCCGAACTGGGCGGTTTGCATGAGTTCCGCGGCCGACACACCATCCAGGCGGTCGTACTTGCTAAGTTCGGCCTTGGCGGTGGTGAAGTCGAGGACGGGCGGACAGTTGGCCATGGTGGTTTGTTTGTTTAAAGTGGTGGCGGGGTGAAGAGGAGGAGGGGCTTACACACTTGGGTGGGGAGGGTACTTACTAATCGATAGAAAAAGATCCAACCAGAATAACAAGCGCCAGTCACTCTGGCCAGGGTAATATAGTCGGCGGGGGGTGGTGGTACTCGCCCACGGGCCTTGTGTGTGTGGCTCTATAGGAGATTTTTTTTCCCTAGCCCCATTATTATACCACCACAGTATTAAGCACGGCCAATAGGCATATATATCCCCCTGAATAACTCCATACTAAAGCCTGGGGGAGGACAGTGCTGCTCCTCTCTCCTCCACCTTACGCCCGCTCTCTAAGACTGCGAAAAAAATAGAAGAAAAAACCGCCCCTGTCGTATAATATTTATTTCCCATTAGCCAGTCACACCCATTCATTCCCCAAGTGGCCTATTTATACGGCATTAGCCAAAAATATTAAAGCCCCCCCTTTCACCCTATATACGTCACGTGCAATACTTGACTTGACTACTAGTTAGTTGACTTGGCCCTTCTCTTCCCTAGAACCAATGACTCCTGATTGTAGTGGGGACGGTAATGAGTAGTCTCAGCGACCGTTACCTATATCATATCCATCGCCAATAGCTTAGTGATCACTTTCCCAGCTATTCAATCCACATACTTAAAAGGTGCAAATTGAATCATGCGATCCGTAAGCAACTCGAAATACCACTAAAACCAAGGAATGAAGGAGAGGGGAGGGAAGGGGGCAATCTTGACCTGCCGAAATGGCCCTCAAAATACAATTGAATACACACACATATATATATATTACATATGCCCGTCGCAGTCCCTACAACCAGCTCTCCTACTGTGATATATAATATAAAGCACCATTTCCCCATACTGTAAACTACCTTTCGCATTGCATAATCTCTATACATCTACCTGTTTACTGCTCATTTTATTATACATGCACTCTAATGAGATTTAGCCCGACCTCAACGAACCATTAATTTGATATCATCACCATGCAGGCTGCCAGTCATCTTGGCGTACTTTGGGCCATGCCTGTGGCTAGTATTTTCTTGTTTTCGACTGCTTTAGCACTGTCACGCGAGGCCCACCAACTGGCCGATGGTGCAGGACAATGCCTACAGGCTGCCGAGAATATCCCCCTATCCATATATTTCGTTCGTCGTCACCAAGATTTCAGATATAAAATGTGATATGAATAAGGGCTTTCCACGAATGAATAGGCCTAGTATGGGATGTTGCCTCCTTTAAATTTGCGGCTTCGGAGGTGTAAAGTCCTGTTTGAAGCCAAATGAACTGGCCTTTGTATAACCCATTAAATTGCATGACAGTCCCTGCTCTATAGGTCTATTGTGTACCTACAATCAAAACCATCCTATTAAACCCCACTTTACATTTACTATCGAGGTCCACTCAGATACTCGACCCTCGTTATATAATTACTTCAGACCCGACTTCAAACGTCACTATTATTAGAAACATCGTACCATGGCTGTTATCTTTAGCGCTTTTTTTGGCTCACTATAGTTTATATCTCTACCAAAATATCCCAAAATGATGACATTATATATGATAGGAGCACCCTGGGGTGACTTCATCTAATCACATGGCAACATTCACCAAGATCTGTGTTATGGATAATGCCAGATAAATATATCAATAAAACAGCTGACATCGATTGTATGACTGTAGCCCAGCCAATACCGATGAATATTCCTCTAAATGTATAATGTGCTTGTTGGGAAAATAGTACTACGCCACATGCTCTCACTTAGGAGGCCGAAGTATTAGGGTAGAATAAAATATTTGTTTATGAGTATAGAAATTGAATACGTCTTGGAAACAACTGCACATAGCTGCCTTGGAATATGTAATATAGCACGGGTATAGTACATAGATTATCAGGTAACGTGAGCCTCTAGAACAACTACATTCGAAAGCCTGCCATACATCACCATGAGGGCTTATCGCCAAGCAGCACTCCTACTAACATAACTGTACCAAATACCTCGATTCCTAGATTTACCTGCGGCGTTCTAGCTAGGCTTCTATAAATATTTGCCATGGTACCTGTTCATTATACATGGTCATACTACTTTTTTAAGCAATTTTCTATGTTTTAAATATGTGCAGGTACCTTGAGTACTTTCCCCCATCTTAACTGCTAAAAAAAACTCTGGTTCTGGGTGTATTCGCCTGGTTTCTTCCTCTGCCATATGAGAATCTCCCATATCTTCATCTTCAAGTATAATAATAGAACCGTCCCCTATACAAAGGCATGGTGACTCTGACGCCCTCTATTACTAATACCATTTAGGAGTGAACCGGACAAAAATAATGGTACATTATATCATCATTCCTGTCTACAATTCATCATGTATGGCGTGCCTATGTATACTGAACTACCCATACGAAAAGGCCAATGGAAATCGACTTCACCCCCTTCACGCCTCTTTTTCCCCGCCATATTCTTGTAATAAAATCAACTAATTTTGTTAAGTATATCAGATATTCTTATATGCCTTGGTAGACTTAAAGCTATTAAACATTTGATATGCCTCTTCCCAAATATGCCTATTATTCCACATTCAAAATGTACGGTGGCCCAACTATGGTGCTCGGTTCTGGCATATTACTGCAAATTCCTTCAAGTTTCCCTTGGGAACAACTCGTCAGTCAATATGGGTGAAATTCAAACCAGCTGTATAAAGTTTTACATGGTTTGTGTATGGGAGAGTATGTGGGAGTAACCATTTTAACCAGTAATTTTGCCCCCATCTAATGGATTTTTCGTTATACAGCCTGTATGAACTTCTCTCGTATTCAGCAATGGTCAAGGAAATCAAACTGTCTATTCCATAACAGTATATCATTTCTAGTATATCAAGAGCAGTGGAAATGTGAATATATGGATTTTACGGATGCTATTAAAGTGTTGCTTCATACAGTTTAGTTTCAGCTGCTTATTAAACGTCCTTTTAAAATGAACCAGCAACCCCAAATTGCCAGCACAATAAGTCTTGCTGGGGGGGGCATGTTGGTGGTGATATTCGCCTTGCCCCTTTAGCCATTAGATTCGACTCTTCTGTTGGCAAGAATCCCGCCAAATATTCTGATTTACGGGGGGGAGGGGTATTTGTGATCATGCCTCTCGAAGTAGCCTGTGGTGGAAGTTATCCAATAAAAAACTGGCAAGTAATCTGCATAATGCGCGAGTAATATGGGGAGAGATTCGCCAAGAAAACAGAAGAGCTCTTTTTGTTAGTTTTATGGGTATAGCCTGACCAATCGGGGTTGGGGAGCGGGGGGCAAAGGATGAAGGATAAAGGCGGGGTAGTATGCGTTGGTGGTGGTGGAAGGATACCTTCGTTGAGATGCTTTACCAACCAGCCCACTCCCCGAATTACTTGGTGAATAATAGGAGGTAGTCCATCACTTCCCGCTACTCCTTGGTTCTCCTCCTCTCCCCCAGAATCCTCTACCGCTGCCAGTTTGCCCGTGACCGGCCAACCTTTGCGGCTCTGGGTGGGCCGGTTTAGACGGGTGTGTGACATTGTCTAGGGGCATTCCAGTTCCGCTTTCGGATAGTATACTGACCTATTAGTCAGCCAAAGGCTGGGATACAATCTGGACTGTATCAGAACATCGATTTGGCAGCCGTTAAACAGTGGCAGCAGCCATTTGCACCGCAGTCGTTACTTGGGGTATACCTTAGGACCGGCAGCCCAAGATGGATTGCCAAAGTCCGAATGCACCTTCTTCCTACCGACAATTACACAGTACTCTAAGTTGCCGTCGATGCGACTGTGGCATGTGTAAAATGTCGCGGCCATGTCATTTTTCATGGGCCGCCAATGAACCCACCTGATACTTGCCAATATAGGAGAACGTAGCCACTGGATACTGTGGTAGACCTGGTTCCAATCAATGGGATTATCGACGCAAATTAAACTTAGCATAGAATCCGGAAACGCTAATCCCAGAGACCACTGATATAAGGGTTGGTGTATACTGCGATTATTTTCGTCGGTGCTGGGACAGAAGCTGTTAGTCAGTATGAAAGGGCACAGTTACTGTGGACCGTTCTTTCCCGCAACCCTCACCAATGTACCCCCCCTGGCCCTGGCTTACGCTATTTTTAACGTGGCAGGCTCCAATAGGCGCTTCAGGCCCTTCGGTTGGACTGCGGAGGATCAGCCACGAGCTGGCTTGGCTTATGCAATCTACTTAAAAAAAGAGAGATGGGTTCTATTTTTTCCGTTTCTTGGAATAGCGGGGCGACGTAAATCGCGTTCTGGTCAATAGGAGCCAGGCGACCCAAGGATGCGTTATTTTACAATACGCTAACTAAGTGGAAGAAATGAGTGAAGTTCAGCTTGGTTGTATAAGGGTTTAACCAATATGTGTATGGGAAAATCGGTGGGATGTTTATTTTCAACCAGTAGTATTTGCCTTATCCAATGGATTTTTCGTTATACAACCTTGTTGAACTACTCCCAAATCGTTCGAACGGGGAGGGACGCCGGGCGGAAGAGACGAAGGGAGACGGGGTAATCCCCTGGAGCGAACGCCAAGATTTTAACACTGACGAATCCGGCTAAGGCGGAGCTTAACCCTAATGAAAGGTAGATTCGGCCTATGGGATTGCCTCGCTTGGCTCCTTCACTCTTTTATCTGCTGGACTTGGTAAAGGGGTGCGCTTGGGAGCCTTGTTGATCTGATTTAATATGGGTTATCAGGTCGTTTGTATCGGCATTTTCGCATTCTGTAGTTTAGTGTGGGCCGGGAGTGCCTCTCTGTCGGAGGGTGGGGTAGTTCGCGGGTTGCGGACACGTCACCCAGGACCAACGCGGTGTTCGCTGAATATAATCCCACTAGGGTACGTGTACTCAAAGCGCGGGGCATGGCTGGACGAGTTACCGACAGGAATTAATTGCTTTGGACCCTGCGACATATTCAATAGGAATAATAGGCACGCCTCCCTCTCTCTATTTCTCTTGGACGTACGAATCTGCCGCCGCTGGCTTCCCTATCGTCACGTAACCCAGAGAGCCCTAGCCACACATTCATTCGTGTCGGGCATCGAAGGCTATGATTGGATGGATGGCCGTCGATTATGGGAAGAGTCCCGTTGGTTGCGGCTTCCCCTATTTTCCACCTATGACAAGTGTATTAATCAGCCCATAAAGAACCCCCTATTGTGCAAGTGCGATATGGTCAGGTTACCAGCCCGCCATCTACATTCGTTTGCCTTACATTACGTGTTTTCTAGAATCTACGGATAAAGAAGGAGGGCCAGAGAGATAAGATATTAATACTATGGTACAATATACGTAATGTATACAACAACCTCCTCTCCTCTGATGCTACAGTGCTTTTTATTCCTAGCAAAACTAGGCATGGATGAATGAAAATGGATCACCCCCCCACGTCTCGATTTTCATTTTAAAAGCCCTATAAAATTTCCGCTGCCCTACACTATTTATATCACAGGTCCCTGAATCCCGCCGCTGTTCGTTTCTTCCTCTTATAATCTTTTATTTAAATTGGCTTATGTACACATACAATATATATATATTCATATTTAGAATAGTCACCGGTCGGTGCCTCGCGTGATTATTTTCCCCGCAACGTAGAAATATCCCTTGCCACTTAGTTCCCGGTAACTTACATGAATGTCTCCTCCTCCTCCTAAAAGAACCCTGATTAAATTGACGCCAAGAGTGACGTGGCGGCCCCCTCCCCTATCCCTCACCCATTGCATTTTTTCTATTTGACAGGTGCAAGGAAGGCCCGGCATTTCTTTAACCAACTTTTTAGAACCTTTTTAAACTATTGCCTCATTCTTCTGCCTGATTGCTCTCATTCCTTCTGCTTCTTTTGACTGTTCCATAACCTACGCCATAATCCCCCATTATTGCATTGCCACGTTTACGCTCGTTTATCCCCCCATTTAGTTATTGAGGCACTTTCTTCATTTATTACCCTCTGTGAGTGTTACCAAATTAAGTGTTTTTTTTCGCATTATCTGTTTCACGCCCTCCCCACAACACACACATACCTTCATGGCCCCGGACTCGAGTGTTCCGAGTAGTAGTCCCCTTATGACCGAGGGGTCTCCGGACCCCACTTCCCCTGACAACCGCGCTAAACAAGCCTGCGATTTCTGTCGCAGCCGTAAAATTAAATGCGACCGGGTCCGGCCCATGTGCTCGAGTTGTCGACCCCGTAACCGCAACTGTGTATATACCCCCACCCCGGCTAAACAACGCCGGTCGCATAAGGATATGCCCCGGTCGCCCGTCCGACTCTTAGCCATTAAACCATGCCCACCCCCCTGTCTGCCCGTGGTTGCCCCTAATTTGCCCATGGTACCCACCACCAGTGCCTACGCCCCGCCTTCGCCAGGCTCCACTGAGGCCCAGCTAGCCTCTCCGCCACAACTCCCCCGGGAGTCTGAGCCATTCTCTTCCCCATTGATTGCTCAGGCCTGCTTATCTTCCCCCCTGCCTATCCAGGAATGGTCCCAGGCGTTTGCCGCCGCCACCGACGGCACCGCCCTGTCCCGCCGGGCTAGTCCAACGGTAGCCCCCTTGTCTTCACCGGTCTTGTCCCGGTCCCCTTCGCTAAGTGCCCCCATTGATGTCGAGACGGAGGTAGCCCTGCGAGACGTCCTCTTGGAACGGATTGATCACCTCGAGACCCTCATGCGGACCATGTCCCCCTGGTACGCTGCGGATATGGCGTCTAGCGATGATGTTGCCGATAATCTGCGGGACTTCCGGGGAGGGGATTTACTCTCCAGTACCCGCGACATTGAAAAATTCTTCGGCATCCAACCCACGTCCGATGAAAGGACCCCCCGTGCACCCCTTCCTACTGTTGCTGCTTCCTCGCACCTGAAGGCCGTGGAGAACATGGTCTTAGATCATACGGCGGTTCTAGAGCATATCCAAGCCGTTTTGAGTCCAAAAGTGGGGGAGCTACTTAGTCCCAGTTCATCAATCCCTAGTTCGAATCCCGCCAGTCTTGACCACGACCCTACTACGCTCGCGTCTACCGATATGGATGTAGATGTAGATGAAGTAATGGGCGATCCGTCCAGCGATGACGCGGCCCCCGCCAACCAGCTAGCACCGGCCGAAAGACGCCCTAACCGACCAACGGGTACCGGTCGTATTCTACCCTGGACTCCGGCCCGTTTCCAACGATACCTGGAACACTCGAACTCCAACGTGAATGACGACCCCGTCCTGTATCTCTTCGCCAAACTAGGTCATGCCTTTTGGACCAACGAGCTACGGATCTCCTACGAATCCGTCTTTGGGGCAAAGAAACAGCCCATACCGCGCAGCTTATACGTCCCGGACGACCTTTTGTTCCATTCCAATGTCCTGGACCATCTCCTGTTTCTCTTTTGCCGTATTATTTACCCCGTGGGGCCCCAACTTCATTTTAACCGCTTTATGTTAAGGCGGGCGAAGGGCATTTCCAGCGATGCCGTCCAGCTCGCTATCCCCATGGTTATGGCGCCCATATCCAACCACACGGTTTTTCAAAATGTCCCTCCCCATCTCGCCGGCCGGGTCTACTACCACCACTTACGTCCCATGATCCCCGACCTCATTGAGAGTAGTGACCTGGACTCGGGCGTCATTTTCATGGTCCTGGGTGAGTATGAGATGGGCCGGGGAAATACCGAGTCCAGTTTCTCCATGATATCCTTGGCCATACGTAAGTTCCAGTCCCTGCGCATCCATATTATGGACCATCCCCACCCGGCCCCCAAATTTGATCCCCACGACGGCTATCCCGATATGGCCTCCCTGACCGACCCGTTATTACGCGAAAACTACCGCAACCTGTGGTGGGGCATCTTCGGCCAGGATGTGATCAGCTCGCTCCTGTTCGGACAGCTCCCTAGCGTGGATATCAATAATATCTGTATCAATCTACCGGCCCACCCCATCGTGTTTGGCCAACTCTGCCTGGGCAATCTCAGCGACCCCCGGTCGCCGTTTTACCAGGATTCGGCCTACCCCGCGTTCCTCACGCGACCCATGAGTCGGTACCATACGGAACGAACCTTTGTCGATTTACGCGTCATCAGTCACCGGGTGGCCCAGCTGCGCTATTATAAGGCCAGTGATCCACTGATGTGGTTCCGGGAGCGTCCCCATATTAACCAGCAACTGGAGAGCTGGTTCCTGGATTGTCAGGACGAACTCAACCCCCAGTGCCGTATGAGCCTTCTTAACGTGTCCCCCAAGATTTACCGCGAGTACCTTATCTTCTGCCTCCATGTACGGATCACTTACTTCATGACCGTCATCTTCCTGAATTACACCGGGGATATGAATCCGTGGCCCTTTACGCCCGCTGCCCCTCCCTCCGCCCCGGGCGAGTCGAAACCACCATCAGCCGGGGACAGCACCAGGGATCACCATCCCGCCCCCGCCGACGGATCGTTCGACCCGGCTAGTTTAACGAAGGAAACGGGACAGGCCGACTCCGATAGTAATAGTAGTAGCAATAGCAATAGCAGTCGTACTCACGAAGATCACCACAACCAGCAGCAGCAACAGCCCCTTACTCAGCTAGACCCGGACGGGTCCATTGAGCGGGATTGTCAAGAACGGTGTTGGAAGGCGGTTCAGGAACTCCGCCGGGTGATTGAACAGTCCATGTCGGTTCCCAATTTCTTCCAAAATACCCTTTTTTTAGGGGCCTTCTACGCCGCTGCCGTGGTCTGCATCGAAACCATCCAGCGCTCGGACGACCGGGAACGGATCGAATGGGCGCAGCAATTCGTCGAAGAAATCATCAGTTTCCTATCGCAGTTTGGTCAGCTTTGGGTCACCAATCTAAAAGCCGTCCAAACGATCAAACAATTGCGCGAATCGTCCGCTGACTCGTCCAAGCCCCTTACCCTGGCCTTTAACTGATTCCTGGGGGGGATATGCCCTAATTTTTTATTTATTTACTGAACTTCGGCGGTGAGGCCTGGGACATGCTCTCTCCCTCCCCCTTTTTTGCTTCGTCAATTACCGCCGTCGGTCCATGTCCATCACCACATATGGACATTGGCCTATTCACTACCCAATTGTTACCGATACGTTTTGAACGGGCTATTTATTAACTAGGGGCGGAGGAAAAGTAAAGAAGCGATTTTTCGTTGCTTTTTTGTTTTATTTTGTTTTTTGGTGTATAACAATGCCCTCCCCCCTTTTTTTATCCGATTTATATACCGCCCACTTGTACATTTAACACCTCCTTTGTCCAAAATGTGCCCCATGTCAATTATTTGGAATGCATTTGTTTCTTCTGCATCGCGTCAACTCGAAGAAATTAAATATATCTATATTTCTAATTCACATTGGGTTGCTGTAGTCGGATTGGATACCCTCACCCTCTATAAATAATGGGCAGAGACACCACAGGATACTGAAGATAGCCCCCTCTATCCTGGGACCAGATGTAATAATATCTTTGGCCGTATTTATGAAATCATTGTTCTGTGTAGGAAGGGCAATAACCTGTGAATGGCCTCTGGATACTTCGGAGTATTTTTCGATTCAGAGATTTATGTAGACGACATGGAAAAAGTCAAGATGCGTAAAGCACTGCTTACCCCAACTGTAACTATATAGCGGGAATAAATGTAGCGGTTTCCCAAAAGACATTAAGGGTAAACGCGTAGTAATGTTGAATTTATTAGTGGCATCAGGCCCCTAATACAGCGTATAGCTAGTGTTGGTGTCAAAGAAATAATGATATAAAATTATATAGCCTAGCTCCCTTCCTTCATTTCAGCCCATACCAAATCTGACATGGCGCATGCACTTTATAACAAGCGCTCCCTCCCATCACTTTCCCTCTTTCCGGTATTCTTTCTCCGCACTCCGCAAGGTTATTGATTAAATTAAAATGGGTCAAAAAGGAGGCAGCCATGTAAAACGACGTAAATAAAGGGGTTTCCTAACAATTGGATAATGTGGTATTCCCCACTGGCTTTGTCATTTTAGGCTACAGTGGCGGAATCTGTTAGCCTGCAAATGTAATGCCTCGCCCCGGGGATCCGGGAGGAGTGACGATTTGCCTGCCGGGTTGAGAAGACCCAGGGCGAGACACG